>JALBZZ010000553.1:0-20859 GCA_038051095.1 Globisporangium irregulare
CCATCTTGGCGACGTGGCCGTAGGTGGAGTAGTAGACGATGACGATCTTGGCCATGGTGCTTGGTGGTGGAGGTGGTTGTAGCTTGCGTGGAGGTTGGCAAATTGCAGAATGAAGGAGTGAAACGAGCGAGTGCCTTCGGTCTGAGCAAGCGCCTTCGGAGCCTTTTCCCTTCCTCCCTCCCTCTGTTTGGGGTCTTCGTGTGGGAGCGAGCTTCTGGAAGCTCAGCAGGGAGTGGTGGCTCTTGTTGCACTTCACAGTCAAAGCGTCCTGGGTGTACTCCCTTGTGCTGCACCGTCTCTGTCTCTTGCGGAGATGGACCAGTCCTCCGTTGCAGGTTCCTTTGAAAAATTATAGTAAGCATAACATGATACCCATTAGAACCATTTTTACTATCATAATGATGTTACGTATGTGCTGAGAATTTATAATATTTTCAAATTAATATTGGAGTGGAAGGAATCCATGATTAGGAGATCATTGAGGAGCGCTGACGTGGCTGCATGATCGCGAATAGCGCCTTCTGATTGGCTGGTGGGTGGTGATTATGGATCGCAGGAGTCGTCCTCAGCGTGAGAAAAAGAGAGCGCTGATTTTTTCTGAAACGGATCTATAAAAATGTAAAAGATGGTTCCTCTTGTTTCCAGGCGCAAAAGTACATTACCGCGTCCGCATGAAGCGAATTCATGCGATGCAAGGACTTGTTTGTTTGGCTCTGCTGAGGCTGGTTCTTGGGAATGATTTGACCCCAGCGTGTGCGGATCGGACCTCATCCGTTACTGCAGGCCAGGGAAGTCAAATCTTTAACCTTCAACCAGATGAAAACCCACATGAGGAGGTTTTTGCCAAAAACAGCTGAAGACCCATCAACCCACGCAGGGACTAAGGGCGGGTGACGGGTCTTTCAATCTTTCACAGTCAATGTTGAAGTGGAAGGTCGTCGACCTAGACGCCATCGCACCATCAGACGGACTTTTCTTCCTCATGAGATTTCTCACTTCGCAATCCACCAGCAACCACACACAAGCAATCAAGCAACCAGCTTCCACCCCTCTTCCCAGCGCTCTTGTTCAAGATGACCAAGATCGCGATCGTCTACTACTCCACCTACGGCCACATCGCCAAGATGGCTGAAGCCATCAAGGCTGGCGTTGAGTCCGTCGACGGTGTCACCGCCGAGATCTACCAGATTGCCGAAACCCTCCCAGAGGAAGTCCTCGCCAAGATGCACGCGGCGCCAAAGAAGGACCACCCGATCGCCACGCCGGACGTGCTCAAGGAGGCGGATGGCATCCTCTTCGGCTTCCCGACGCGCTTTGGATCCATGCCAGCGCAGGTGAAGGCGCTCTTCGACTCCACAGGCGGCCTCTGGCAGTCGGGCGGCCTCGTCGGCAAGCCAGCCGGCATCTTCTTCTCCACCGGCACCCAGGGCGGCGGCCAGGAGACCACCGCATACACCGCGCTCACCTTCCTGGCGCACCAGGGTCTCACCTATGTGCCGCTGGGCTACCGTTCGCCGCTGCTCTTCAGCTTCGAGGAGATCCACGGCGGCTCGCCATGGGGTGCGGGCTCGTACGCGGGTCCAGACGGCTCTCGCCAGCCGTCGAAGCTCGAACTGGACGTCGCCAAGGTGCAGGGCGAGTCGTTCGCGCAGATCGCCAAGAAGCTCTCGGCTTGAGCGAGCGCCATCATTCTCTGCAGTAGCGCCGTACATATATGTTTGCTCGAGGAAGGAGAGTCTCGCACAGCCACCCAGCCACCTTGTCTTCATTGGACGTATCTGCATGTTGACGAAAATGAATATAAAATAAAAGTTCCTTCTCCTTCTTCTACATTCCATTCCATTCGACTGTCGAACGAACATGCAGCTTCCATTTTCTTTGTTAAGGTCATACCAGGTGAACCCATAGCGTTTATTCACGTTCATTCAATACACTCATTTCTGTCAAAATATTTATATTGAATTCGTGAATTGATTGTGACTGAATCCAATATATTTTTGTCAAAACGACAGACAGAAAACCAGCATGATTGCTCTGTTCGCCCACCCTTTTAACAACCGGTGCCGCTGATTGGTCAAAAGATTTTAGGATACGTACTTTGAAGGATCTTTACGGTATCAAGAATGCGTACTTTGAAGGGTCCTTTCGGTATAGGGCGGAAGAAGCTTACGCTCGCAAAGGCAACAACCCCAATATTGAGACCGACCGCCACGTTGTGCTGTACCCTTTCGTTCCGACACAAGGGAAGAAGAAGCGCACGGGCGAGCGCAAGCTGCAGGAGATCAAAGCGCTGCGACACAGAGAGCGAGCAAGTGAGCGCGCGAAAGCAGAGCCAGCCAGCGAGCTCTAATCATTCGGTGTAATCATCACGGCGAGACGACGACGACGACAACGACGACGGCAGCCGACGCGAGATCTTCGAGCGCCAACACCAGACACAACCGCATCGGCGCGTAACCCCCTCCATCTTCCTCTTCTAGTGGTGCCGGCATGTACAGTGCGAGCGACGGCGGCATCGTGGACCCCACGTCGTCCTTCGTGCCAAGCGAGGCCATGGAGCTCTTCAACCGCGTGGGCTACAGCGTCGTGGGCGTCGCCGTGCTGCTCTTCGTGTTCCTCTTCGTGCGCAAGTTCATGTTCTACCTCACGTGGCGCAGCTTCCGCGACGGACCCTACGCCATCGGCCTGCACCAGTGGCGGCCCGGGAACCTCGCAGGGTGCGTATCATCACCATTTTCTATCGGTCGCTTACTGTCAGAATGCATTTAAACTCATCCTTGTGTCTTCGTACTTATCATACAGCCCGCAGTGGTGCAACATCTGCGAGTCGATCGTCTACGGCATCCGCAGCTACGTGGTCACGTGCGACATCTGCGGTATGTATGCGCACGCGCAGTGCGCTGCAACGACGACGAAGTACAAGGGCGTGCCGGAGACCTCTGCGTGCGCGTGCAAGGCGGCGGCCGTAAACTCACTTGCGCAAGCCCAGAAGCCACAGAGCCACCTCTGGATCAAAGGCAACATTGACCCCATGGACACGTGTTCGATCTGCGGCTTGTTTTGCGGCAGCATCCTCGCGCTCTCGGGCATGAAGTGCGCGTGGTGCCACATCCGCGTGCACGAGAACTGTTTCCAGACGCACGCCAAATCGTATCGCCACCATTTCCTGCGCCAGTGCGACTTTGGCCGCCACCACAACCTCATCCTGCCACCGTCCGCTGTGATCATCAACGAAACACCGAGTTTTTCGTCCAAATCCCAGCGCGCACTGTCGTCCGTGAGAAGCGCCGCGCAGATCGCAGTGAACAAGATGTCGAACATCCGGCTCCGCCGCGCGACGATCACGAGCTCTTCGAATCTGAACGGCGCTCCGCATTCGGAGCCGCCTGGATCACCACGGGCGTCTAGCGAAACCGGTAGCAGTTCTGCTGGATCGCCGCTGCCACCGCTCAGTATGCCGATGCTACCGTCGCTCGAGCGCCTGGACAGTGCTGGCTCCACAGCGTTGAGCAGCGACCTGCCGTTTGAGATCATCCCGCCGCAGGACATCACTCCGCTCTTAGTGTTCATCAACAGCCGAAGCGGGGGTCAGATGGGACTCTACGTGCTGCGTCAGATCCGCAAGTGGCTGAACCCGATCCAGGTATACGACCTGTCCCACCAATCGCCCGTCGCGCCGCTGCTCCAGTTCAAAGACATCCCTCGTCTGCGGATCCTCGTCTGCGGTGGAGACGGCACAGTCGGATGGGTGCTCAGCGCTTTAGACGAGATTGGTGTGACTCGCCAGCCGCCGATCGCGATTCTACCGCTCGGGACGGGCAATGACCTGGCGCGCGTCCTGGGCTGGGGCAGCGGCTTCTCAACGCGCGACGTGAGCGACATCCTGACGGAGATCGCGGCCGCACACGTGAGTCTCCTGGACCGATGGCAGGTGACCATCGACGGCAAGAAGCGCGCGGTGCTGAACAACTACTTGGGGGTTGGTGTCGACGCGCAAGTGGCGCTCGAGTTCCATGAGCAGCGCGAGCGGTCGCCGGGTCTCTTCATGAGCCAGTTTGTGAACAAGCTCTGGTACAGTCAGTTTGGCGCCAAGAACTTCCTTATGCGAACGTGCGCGGGACTGCCGACCAAGATGGAGCTGGAATGTGACGGTAAAGTGATCTCGCTCCCACCAGGCACTGAAGGTGTTATTCTGCTCAACATCAACAGTTACGGTGGCGGCTCGAAGCTCTGGCACGACGAGTCAGACTCGGAGGACGAAGACTCGGGTGTGGATACCGACGACGAGGAGAGCTACTCAGACGACGGCGGTCTTTACAACCGTCTTGGCCCATCATCCGCTCATGACGGACTGCTCGATGTCGTCGCGGTGTACGGCACGCTGCACCTCGGTCAGATGCAGGTGGGGCTGTCGAAAGCCGTTCGCCTATGCCAGGCGAAGTCTGTGAAGATCCGTCTGAAGGACACGCTGCCGATCCAGATCGACGGCGAGCCGTGGCAGGAGGCGCCGTGCGAGGTCAACATCTCGTTTCTCCAGCAGGCGTTCATGCTCAGCCGTACGGTGCAGGAGCGCGACTTTGTGACGCGGAAAGTGGGCGAAGTGCTCGACTGGGCCGAGAACACGAAAGTGATCTCGTCTACGCAACGCGACGTGCTGCTTACCGAGATCGCTCGACGCGTGGCGGACGACGTCGAGAACTCGCGCGGCGGGTCGCTGACATCGAGGACGTCGCTCACGGCTCGCAGAGAGCACACGCTGTCGTTCCTTTTATCGTCCTCTGATCACTAACTAACGAGCTAACATTAACATACTCACCATTCTTAGACCCCACGTTCACCCCAAGTTCCCAATAGGCAGGTAGATAAACCACCACCATCATTAGCAAATTTATTCTTCTTCTTTCTTCACTCTTCACGATGCGAGTCGGCGCCGCCAGCCTGAGCGATCAGCATTTCCTCCATGAACCTGTCCAAGCAAGGAGAACAAATGTGAATCTCCCAAGCGTCCGTATAAGATGGACACCACCATACCCATACGCACTAACGTACCTGTCAATATCTCCATCTAGCACCAGTTTCGGGTCTGTCACAGAGAAATTCGTGCGGTGGTCCTTCACCATTTTGTACGGATGTAGCACGTACGAGCGGATCTGAATACACGACATAAGAGCCACAGATTAGTATCAGCCGAACAGATACACCTTCCACAAAACTATAGACACACACATGTACAACATACTTGACTTCCCCAGGCGTTTTCACCCAGTCCCTGTGTGAATTTGTGCTTCTCCTGCGCCTGCTTCTCCAGCTCACGCTGGTACAACTTGGCGCGCAGCATGTCCATCGCCTCCGCCTTGTTGCGGTGCTGCGAGCGATCCGACTGGCTCTGCACGACGATGCCCGTGGGCAAGTGTGTGATCCGGATCGCGCTGTCGGTGGTGTTGACGTGCTGGCCACCAGCACCTGAGGAGCGGAATGTGTCGACGCGCAGGTCCTTGCTGGGGATGTCGCCCACCAGGTGGTGATGTTGCTGCTTGATGCCACTCCCACCGCCGCCACTCGCCATCGCAGCCATCGGGTACACGCGCACCTGCGCAAACGACGTGTGGCGTCTCGCTGCGCTGTCGAACGGCGACACGCGCACCAAGCGGTGCACGCCAGCCTCGGTCTTCGCCCAGCCGTACGCGTAGCCGCCATCGATGCGCAGACACACGGACCGGAAGCCAGCTTCTTCGCCCGGAGACTCGTCCACGTAGTGCACCTGGTACTGCCTTGTCTCCGCCCAGCGCGCATACATCCGTGCGAGTATGGCGACCCAGTCGCAGCTATCGGTGCCGCCAGCGCCGGCCTGGATCTCGATGAAGCACGACGACATGTCGCTCTCGTTTGAGAGCATGAGCTCCACGCGCAGCTGCTTGGCGTCCGTGAGCACGTCCGCCATGCTGTCCATGCACTCTTGCATCATGCCTTCGTCTTTCTCCTCATTCGCCAGCGTGAAAAGAGCCTTGTGGTCCAGAAAGCGCGCGTACAGGTCGCTCACGCGCTTCTCGCGCGCCTCGAGCACCCCCAACTGCTGCACGACCGTAGCGGCGTGCGTCGAGTCATGCCAGAGATCGGGCTTGGACGCCTCCGCACGCAGCTTCTGCAGCAGCTGCTTCACGTGCGACGCCATGACCACGTCGTGGATGATGGAAATCTCGTGTCTGGCGCGCTCGGCTCGCTCAGCGAACGTCTCGTCGGCCGCATGGCGCGATTGGGCGTCACTTGTCGGTGGATTGTGACCGGCGTTGTGCGCTTTAGATGACGCGATGGTCGTCGAATGGATGCTGCATCGCGCGGCATTGGGTAGAGTAAGCGCATTACTACCAGTTCTCACAGCGCCTACACACTGGCGGCTCCGCTGAGCTGCTCGGCGAGACACCCGCAGCGCCTCAATGCGGACGCGAAGCATTTTGCTGATTGGATTGTCAATTAACCTGAATAATTCGGTCAAAATGCATGAAATGCTTTGAAAATGAGTTTTAGCCAATCAGAGAAGTCCTTTTGTGGGATCAGATACATTTGAGCTAAATTCACATTTTTCAGCCTAAATTTCAACCTGGAAAAGCTCAAATACTGGGATAAGTTTGTAATAAACTTGGTGCAACCCATCAGCGCTTCGGAGACGCGAACGGCGCTGCGCGCATCACCTCCTTGTGCGCGACGTGCACGCGGTCGTCGCCGTCGAACGTGCGCGGGAGGAAGTCGGTCTCGACACTCCACTCGTGGAAGCGCCCGCCGTCACAGCAGAGCTCCAGGAACAGCTGCGCGCTCCGCTCACCAAAGTCGTTCCCCCAGAGCAGCAGACTCTGCAGGTGGTTCACGTCGAGGTTGTCGACTCGCAGACACGCAGTAGCGATCGCTGCGAGCCCGTCGTCGGTCAAGTAGGTCGAGCAGAGCGCGAGCGTCGATAGGCTGCTGCAGTTGCGCTGTAGCGCCTGCGCAAACGCGTGTGCGCCAGCGTCGCCAATCCGGTTCGCGCTCAGATCTAGCTGCGCAAGCGAGGCATGGTTCAGCACCAGTGCTGCCAGTGCAGATGCACCCGTGGCGCCAATGTGGTTGGCGCGCAGGACAAGGCACTGAAGCGTGTGGTTATTCAACAACCGCTCCGCCAGGACTTGCGCACCGTCGTCTGTGAGCTGGTGCTTGCACAGGCTGATCGTGCGGAGAGTCTCGTTTACCTGTAGCATCTTGCCAATATGCTGGATCGCCTCTTCCTGTAAACAATGATATCCAAGCATACACAGTCAACATGACTGCGGCGTCACTACAACCGAGCCATGCGCTTCCTTACCTCCTTGGTCTTGATGATGGGGTTGTCCAGGTTGAGTGCGTAAAGCGTGGTGTTCCCACGCAGCGCCGCCGAGATCGCGATAAGGTTCTCGATCTCCATTCCCGTGTTGCCGATATTAAGCTCCTCGAGTCCGCACTCGCGTGATGTAAGCAGCTGCGCGATCGCATGTCCACCGGAGACGCGCAGCGGGTTGCCGTTGAGGTTGAGCTTGCGCAGCGTCGCGTTGTTGTTGCGCAGCGCCGCGCAGAGTAGACTGCAGCTCTCACCGCCGAGACGGTTGCTGCTCAGATTGAGCTCCTCGATCGTGCTTGTGTACAGCGCAGTACTTTGTAGCAGTCTGCCGAGACACGGCGCAGCGTCGAGCAGGTACTTACGCTCGTCGTGGGCGTGCTCACTCTCGCCGCTGGTCTCCGTCTCGCCGTCAAAGTCGTGCTCTTCACCCAGGTGGTTGTAGCAGAAGTCGAGCACGCGGATGCCCGAGAGCTTACTCTTGAGGATCGCAGCCGCGAGCGCGACCATGTGGATGTTGCGGAAGCGGTTGCGGAAGCACTCCTTCGAGTTACCGGCGATCACGAGCTGCCAGTCTTTCACCTTCTTCGTGTTCTTTAACGCGGCCTCATTATCATCATCACCATCGACTTCTTTGCTCGCATTGCCGTCGTCTTCACTGAGTTCTTCCTCTTTGGTTTCTCGCCGCGCGGCGAGCGCCTGCGACGTGTGCAGCATGCCGGCGATGTGGCTTTCGCTCTTGGGGAAGAACGCCGTGACCTGGTCGATCACGTCCTTGCGCGCCGTGACGCCCAGCGACAGGCTCTCCATCTCGTAGCTGTGTAGGAACTCGTCCATACTCGCTTGCTCTTTATATAGGAGTCTCTCGATATGATTCCTTTGCTTGGTCTGCAATTCTGTACACGGGGTTGGTTGGCTTTTAAGGGGCACAGCGCGCCTTTTCAAGATCGCCTGTGAACCCATAACAACTCAGTATCAATATACTAGTAGTAACAAAGAAAGACAGAGGATGAGCAAAATGCCCGCGAAGGCAGCGCCGACAACCGCCTCCGCCGCGCTCAAGACGCCCGCGGCGCCGTCGGCTAAAGACGCTGGAGACAAGTCCGAAGAGCCGTCGGCAGTCGCAGCCCCCGAAGACGACGCGAGTGTGCGCAAGGGCACGTTCTCGTTCAGCGACGGCGCCAAGTACAGTACGAGCCTGTTCTCAGTTCTCACTCATTCTGTAGCCATATTGTATTATATTGCATTGGCGAGTAAATCTGGACTGACCAGGTTGTGTCGCTTTTGCTATGTAGAGGGTGAGTTTGTGATGCTGGGCGGCAAGGTGGTGCGCCAGGGCGTCGGCACGTTCGTGAACGGCCCCGAGAGCTACGCGGGTCACTGGGAGAACGACCAGATGCACGGCCGTGGTGTCTACCACTTCGCCACCGGCGCACGCTACGAGGTACTGCACGCATGCAACCAAGCGTATCACAATTAGCTTAATGGCTAACAGTTTTATTTACACGTGTGTTTGCATGTTGCCTGCATAGGGCGAGTTCCACAGCAACCTCTTCCACGGCGCGGGCGTGTACCAGTGGTCAGACGGCGCGACGTACGACGGCGCGTGGCAGTTCAGCCGCATGCACGGCGACGGCGCGTACGTGGACAAGGACGGTGTGGCGTGGCGCGGCCGCTTCTTCAACGGCAAGTACGACAACGGCCGCGTCTTCCACACGCTGCGGTGAGTCTAACTAATGAAATAATGCATGATAACTATCCATTCACATGAGAACACGCACGCCTGCGCTCGTCGTTCGCTATTGAAGTTGTTTTTCGGGATAAATTATTATTCTGCTGCTGTTGTCCGCCACCCTGTCACTACACTATTTATTGATCAACTCGACTATCACACGCCACCACCATTACCATCCGGGCTTATAGAAGGACACTCGCACGCACGCACGCGAGCAGCTACAGTAGATTACACAAAGGACTCTGGCAGCAGCGAACCGGGGCGGTCTATGGACTGCAGCAGGCCGTGCTGCAGTAGGTCGATCTCCTCAAGTGTCACGCTCGCGCAGCCGTAGAGCTCGGTCTCGTACGCGATGAGTTGCTGCATGAAGCCGTGGTTCGGGAAGATGAGCGGCCGGCACTTGAGCACGTGGTGGTACGCGGCCGAGAGACTGCAGTGCGTCGTCACCATGATGTACCAGATCACGATCGACGCCGATCGCGACACACCCTGCACGCAATGGACGAGCACGCGCGCGCCAGACTCAGACGCCACCTTCTGGATGTATTTGACCGTCGGCTCAAACGTTGTGTGAATGTCCACGTCCACGCGATCGAGGATCTCCACATCGTAGTACGTCACGTGGTCGAGCTTGTCGCGGTCGTCCGTGAGCGCCCCCATGTTGACCACGTGCGTGATCTGCAGCGCCGAAATCACTGCGGCCGAGTTCGCCTGCCAGAAGTTGCCCAAATACAGGAAGTTGTCCAGAATCTCGTTCGGATACTGTATCGACGGCTCCTTGCTCCTGACCAGCGGCGTCGGTAGTCCAACGCAGATCGACGGCCGCGTCTGCAGCAGAAAGTCGTACTTCTGCACAAAGAGCGGGAAGCCCTGCGCGAGGAAGCGCACCGAGTACACGCGACCCTCGGTGAGCAGCATGCGCGCGACGCGGTAGCCCCAGTCCATCTTGTAGAGCCTGTTGGAGCGGTTCGCGCCGACGACCACAATCTCCATGAGGTCGCGCGCTGCGAGCTTGTGCGCGAGCACCTTGTTCTGGCTTAACTCGATCACGTCGTCCATGCTCTTCTTGCGACCCTTGGCGTACGCGCAGTTGAGCGCGCCGGGCAGGTGGCGCTGCGCAAAGTCGTCGGCGTCACGGCAGTCCACGACCACAACGCCGCGCGTCTGCATCTTGTTGTAGAGCGACGTGACTGAGATCGTCGGCACGCGCGGACGGCGCTGTACGAGCGCCGAGAGCCGCCGCGACATGCTCGTCGTCATCGTGTCGTCATCGTCGCCCTCGGGCTGCTGATACCGTCCCGAGCGTGCGCTGTCGAGTATCTCGCCGTCGTCGCTGTTGGTGTTGCTGCTGCAGCGCGTGTCGACTGTGACGGCGGACATGAGCATCCCGTCGACGTCTGTCTCCGCGTCGCCGTCCGCGTCCTCGTCCGCGTGTGCCACCGCTTCTCCTGCTTGTGTTGCTGGCTCTGCTGCTACTGTCGTAGTGCTGATGGCGTCCCGAGTCCCTCTACTGCTGCTTGTGACGGCGGCGGCGCGCGTGTGCGTGGCCACGATCTGCTGCTGCGGGTCGCCGCCCGCGCACTGCGTGAGCTTGGCGCACCACTCGGCTATCGGCATGCTGCTGCTGCTGCTAATGCTAATGCTAATGAGAGCTCAAAGCGCTTGCTGGACTGAGAACAAGCGCTTCAAGAGGCAACAGCAAGCAAGCGAAGCAAGTTGGCTCGTTTCTGCCAGCTCAACACGCGCTGAGCCACAAACTCGGTTTGGAAGTCAGCTCTCGCAGGGCTATCAACTATCGCAGGTTCTGATCCAAGTCGATTTATATGAAAATGCAGTCGCTAGAGCGCACTATAGACGCCAGCATATAAAAAGATGAGAGAAGGTGTTCAGCACGGGGTAGGGAAAGTCCCCAACCCCTGACAGGACTTTGTGGTGTCAGGAACTGGTGTGGCGAACACCACCAACCTCCTGACAGCACCGCAAAAAACGGTGTGTCACTTTTAAAGTAAATGACAAAGGTAGACAAATGCCAAGGCTGAACGTCAAATATGGGCTGTCTGTAAAAAAAGAAGTGGATCAGTACCAAAAATACCGTCAACACTGGATCTCTCCAAAAATTCAGTAATTTACTCATGCGCTCGATGCACAGATTAATTTTTTTTCGGCGTAATTTACTGAAGTTCTGGAGAAAGCCACTGCTAGCGGTATTTTTGGTACTGATCCATGTTTTATTTATGACAGAGATGACCCATGTTTGACTTCATCTTCGGTATTGGTCCACTTTTGTCTTTTACTCGTTGCATTTAATTTGCGTGCTCGTGAGTGTGGTTCGCATTCATTCATGCGATGCACAAATGGTTGCTTTTTCTGCTTGCTATCATTGCGCGCTTCGAGGTGTTGATGGCAAGACAAGGCAAGACACACAAGCAAGAGCTAAACAAGAGCTATATTGTGCGGACACACTCATGCTTGCGTGCGTGAGCGCGCGTTTAGTGTGTGCTACTAGCGCGCGGGCTGCATGTAGTTGTTGAGGCCCTTCTTCCTTATTCTTGCCGATCTGGACGAGCCGTTGAACCTTTGCAGACACCCCCACGGTTCCAAAATTGTGTGGCTCAGATCGAATATCATTTGTTGACGGCAGATCAGATGAGATCAGGGGCAACGTGGTGCAGCAAGTACGCACTCATCTTGAGCTTGAGCTCTCGCCACCAAGAATAAACTACCAAGTTATCATACACACACTTGCTTGTTTGTTTCTGTTGTGTTGGCAGAATCATTATCATTGTACGGTACTGCAGGCAGGTTTTTGGGGTGAATGATGTGGCGATGTACTCACCTGATCAGTCAGAGCGAGCCTTCGTCGCCAACAACACTTGCTCTCATGCTGTGCAACAACAACATGCACCCTCATCGCTTTGCTTTGCTTTGCGAGGTTGGAATTACCGTTGACGAGATATCCACAGGATCACGGACTCTGCATTCTATTCAATAGGTTTCTTAGTACTGAAACAAAACTCTCTACGACGAGGACTCGTGCTGCCCCTGTTGTTGTTCTTGCTGCTGATCGAATGCGAGCTTGGCGGCTTCGTACGTCCCGATCATGATCGCGCAGGCCGGCGCGACCTTGGCCACGCGCGGCACGAGCCCCGCCGAGAGACCCGCGAGTCCTTCCTGCCGCCAGACCTGCCGCAGCATCTGTAATGATGACAGCGCCTTGTTGCTGTTGTTGCTGCTGCTGGTGGTCGGTTCGGACGAGTAGATCGACACCTGCGCGCGCGTCTTGACGACATCGAACGGGTGCGTCGCCACGGTTGCGAACGTGCCTGCGATCACGCCCGAGAGCAGCGCAACCGCCACTTTCCGCTGCTGCGCATCCTTGATGCCCACGCGCTCACTTAAACACTCCTTGGACGTTTCGATGCCGAACCAGTAGAGCGCCGAGAACGGGATGTCGCGTGCGAGCGTCGCGCCGAGACCCCGGTAGAGCTGGCGCACACCGCCGTTCGCGACCTGGCGCACGTGCGTCAGGAATGAGTGCGCACTCTCACCCGACTGCATCTGCACGCGGATGAGCTCCAGTGGCGAGAACACGGTCGCGGCCCCGGCGCGCGCGATGCCTCCGGACACCATCGCCAGCGCACCGTGGTTCACACTCGGGAAGAGCTCTTTGCACTCGCTCAGGATCATCTCGTACGACGTGAAGTACATGGCGGTCGACGGCACGGCAAAGAGCAACGTGGGCGGCAAACCAGAGTAGAGCGCCAGTGGCCCTTCGAGACGCACGATGCGCGCCATGGTGTAGAATACGCTGTTGGGCTTCGGCGCGCTCGAGAGTTGTGCCGCCGAGCACTTGCACTTCTTCAGTAGCGTCTCCTTCGGCAGCATCGTGTCCATGAGTCCATTCGAGAAGTTGTAGTGCGAGCACTGGTTTGTGTAGCACACGGAGTTACAGACAGAGAAAAAGTTAGTCTGCATGCTCATGCCACTCATTCACCATCCACATGCTGCGATGAAGAGTGCAAGTAGCGTAAGCGCACCTTCTGCACCGCAGGCGGCACTTTCACCACATTCGGCACTTGCACCTGCAGCCGCGTCTTCACGACTTCCAGCGCTGTATATACAATGCAATACGTTCATGTACAGCAGGGGTTCCGGACGTAAGAGAGTCTGTCAAGCAATAGAATGGGTCAGAGCAAACGAGCGAGTGGCGTCACGTACGCGTCACCTGCGGAGCAAAGGAAGATAGCATACAAATGAAATGTGAACACACACGCGTGACGCTTTAGCGCAGTTAGAATGCGAACGCCCCCACTTACCACGAAGGACGTGAGCACGGCGCCGATGGATGCCGCAACGGATTTCTTCACCGTCTCGTCCATCACGAGCACATCGGTCATCAAGAGCTGCTGCTGCTGCTTGGCCATGCCTGTCAGTCAGTCGGTGCTTTTTGCGTGGTCTTTCCTGACGTCATGACAGAACTTAATTTTAGCCAATGATAATAATCAATGTGTTCACTAGCTGAATTGATTGGTTCGAAACTAGAATTTGAAAAATCAGAAAGGGAGGTTAATTTTAGCTTTTCAGCTAGGTGCCTAGAAAGTGAAATGGGACAGCTTTCACAGATGAAACCATTCATGCAGTCGATTTTCTTCATTTTTTTTTAATAATAGCAGTCTATGATCGCTTCAATCCGCATGCTGAGCTTCGTATGCTCAAAAAATATCATGCTAGTGAAACTCATTCTGTGAAATTCAGTTATCAAGCGAAACGGGTGTGGGTTTTGGTGTCTCTGTTCGAGTAAACCCGTTAACCTACGCAGAATTAGATAGTTCAATAGAATTTTGCGCTGTTTTTATAATTCGATAAACCTTCCAACCCACATATATGGCCCATGGGTTTATGGGTTAACATTGTTATTTTTAGCCAATCTCATATCACCTAAAAAAATTCAGCCTCGTCGCCGCCCACACTATCCGCGTGCATACAAAGGACAAGCCAAGCTTCTCCCAGATAGACAGACACGAAGCCGCCGACAGCAACAGCGACAGCAGCAACGATGATGGAGCCAACCGCTACGACCAGTGCGTGTGCGTCCACGAGGATCTCAATGCGAATGCACCATCACTAACTGCGCCTCACTCTCTCTCTGTACATGGATTTATTTGTTTTTAGCCGCCGCCGCCCCAGCGCCAGCCGCACGCCAGGGATCGAACCTGCAGGTGCCGCAGGTGATCAAGGAAAAGGCGGACGCGCTTGCGCAGCAGATCTCCACCACGGACATCAAGCGCATCAACGGCTACATGCGCCTCGCGAACCTCGTGTGCGCTGCGCTGCTGGAGATCACGTGTGTGATCCGCCTCTTCTCCGTGCCGAGCTACGCGCACTTCCTCGTCGTCATCTACATCATGTGCGTATTTGTGTTTGCATTCTCGAGTCTTTATTTCTCTTTGGTAGGAGTTTGTACTGATATGCTTACTATTGTTTCTGGTACAAATCAGGTTCTTGGCTGGCGCGCTCGTGTTCCTTGAGAACCACGAGCAGTTCCCATCGATTGCGGAGAAGGTGAAAGTGAACTTCGGGTTCATGTTCACGGCGTTCGGCAAGGCCGCGTTCATCCTCTCGTACGTCGTTACCCCGCCGTGCATGCTGCTCACGCTACTGTATATAGTTGTGATTCATGCACTAACCCTGTACTTGCGGTCCTTGTATGTAGCATTTCGTTCTTGGCGTTCTCGCAGGGAACGTTCGGCGTGCTCGTCGGCATTCTCTTCTTCGTGCTCGCGCTCTTCAACTTCTTCCTTATCGCCCGCGTACGTCCGCCGTTATCTCTTCGTGCTGTGTCGTGTCGGATGTATCTTGTTTTCTAATCACCATGTTTGAAATTGGCAGCACCCAGCGTACCAGTCGCACATGATTAAGACCGAGACCACGCAGCAGCAGGACCAGGACCTGGAGGACATGCCGGAGCTGCGCTACAACCAGACGCAGACCGCCGCCACCACGACCACGATCCATGCCACGACCACTGCGCAGACGTCCCACGTGGTCGTCTAAGCAAGGAAGGCCGCCCAGTGAAGAGAGTTAGTTCTTCTGGCCGAGCCGTCCGCGCTTTCTTTTCTTTCTTTTCATTTTCAATTTGCTTTTTTCTATTGCCTCCCATGACTTTGCTTTTCATTTTAATGAGAGAGGACGGGCAAAACCTCCTTTGATTCCTTTCGAGCTCCCATGAAAAGGGAGAAACGACGACGACACGGACTTCAAACATTTGCATTGCATTGATCCTCGGTACCGTTGATGTTCATCATTGACGAGATCAGAATCGCAACAGGACAGCAAGATCCACCACCACACGATCGGCAAGCTCATTTTCATTCCTTTTTCTTTCTCTCTTTTCAAATGTGGTTACTTCGTGAATGCTGAAAATGCGCCAGAGGTGTCATGGCGAACGTCGTCGACTGGTAGCAAATGTGCTAACTGACGATCCGCCACTCGGCATCTGTATTGTTTTTCAACGTTGTATCGTTCCTTCGCTGTTTTGTAAGTTTATTCCTTGGCCTCGCCTCCGTGCTGCGCGACCACGCCGTTGCCGTGGTACTTGAGCGTCTTGACCCAGTTGCTGCGGCGGCCGGTCGGGTGCTTGAACTGCACGTGGGCCTTCTTGCCCTCGCGCTTGAGCATGTTCTCGACGTTCAGCGGCAAGAAGTTGTGCGAGTACGCAATCTGGCCGTCAAAGTTGCCCACCTCCGCAGGCTCCTCCACCTCAATGAGCCAGCCTATTGGAGACAAAATTATCACAAGTCATACACAACAAGTTAGCATTGCCATCATGACAACTTGCCCACACCACAGAGCGAGGCAGTTGGTGATGTACCTTGCTTCTCGGCGAAGCTCACAGCATCCTCCTTCTTGTCAAATTTGAGCACCATGCCGTGAAGAGGGTCCGCGGTACTGGTCCAACCCATCAACGGGTTTTGCCACGTGCCTGTTCACGTATCCATACACATAATAATATAATGTTAGCACACAACTACGATGCAAACCATGATGTACGAGGATGAATAGCAATTGCAATAACGTACGGGGCGAGTCGAAGCGGATCTCCCAGTGGCGGGTGTTGTACGTTCCGCTCTGCATCTGGTGGCGCGTTGGCATGAACACACGCACCTTGCGGCCGACGGTGAAGTCGCCCGTGCCCGAGACGAGCGACACTTCCTTCGGGTACGGGATCTCGGTCGAGCCGACCGTCGGGCTCGCGGCCTCCGTCGCGTGGTATGGAAGGACTAAGAATCAAATCACACGACACAACAACACGCACATCAGTTGATACTTGCACAACATGCCACAGCACCCGCGTTTCCGCAGAGCGAGCGCCGCAAGAAGGACGTACTGGTGCGCGCGGCGTCTTCGAGCTGCTGTTTGGTCAGCTGCTCCATGAGCGCGTCTTCGGCGGCGAGCGCAGCGGCGGCAGCAGCGGCGTCGTCCTTGGAAGCATCGGCCACGAAGCAGCGCACCGCCACGGAGCGCGGGGCCGAGGCGCTCGCTTGCACGGCGGCGCGGGTTGATCGCAGAGCCACTCGCAGAGCCATTTGTTTCGCTGTTTCGCTTCTCCCTGCTTCTCAATGTAAATGCTCTCCCTGCTTGCTTGTTTGTTTGTTGGCCGCTCGATTGAGAGGAATGTCTACATTTGGCAAAACTGGTGGTTAATTTCGTAAATTGATAAATTTAGAGAATGGAAAATAGACCACCAAAATGAGAGAGGCTACTGTTAAGGTGATTCGCAGTACCGTGGTACAGGTGTCGGAAACAACTTGAATACAAGGTGATCAAACCCTGGATGAGATTGGCCGAGCAATATTGCGCACATTGCTTACTTGCGAACAAAGAGAAGACGCAGAGCTACTGGTGCTGCAACACGTACAAGAGCAATAGGGAGACGTGGTCGCCTTCGTCGCATGTCAAAAGACACCACCTCTTCCAGCGTCGCGGGCGTCGTGAGGAATTGTTCCACCTCCAGCGTGTCGCGCAGCGAGTACACGGCGGTCGTCGCCGGCAGCTCCATCGAGTCGTCCGGGAGGTCCACTTTCGACGCCTCGGGGTCACGCACGATGACCGACACGCCTTTGCCGTCGCCACGTGCATTAAGCGCACTGAACGCGTCTTCGTCGCTCACGTCGTCACCCAAGTAGAACGGCACAATGCTGTCTGCGTCGAGACCGAGCTGTGAGAGGATGTACAGCACGGCGCGGCCTTTGTTCCAGTCCACCTGCGGACACAACTCGAACACTTTCTTCCCGTGCTTATTCACGAGACTCGGCTGGCACGCGACGTAGTCATCCACAATGCCTTCGACCACGCTCTGGAGTGCTGGTGCGACCTGTAACATCAAGTATTTCATGGGGTTAGTTTATTTCCAGTCCATCACACAACAATCGTCATCATTCATCACTTACATGGCGGTAGTGCACAAACCCAGCCAAGCGGTTGTCTTCGATCTCCGCGCCGGGGATGCCCGCGAGCTTGTCCATGAGATCGCGCACGCACTGCTCAAGCGCGGGCGAAAGCGGTCGCCCACTTGACAGTCGATCGGCAGTGACTTGGGGCCTTTGATGTCTAACCTGTGGTTGTCAGCGTGCACCAAGTTGTCGAGCTGCACAAAGTTGTACACTTTCTCGGTCGAGCGGCCCATGACGATCGCCGTGATGGACTTGGACAAGAGCGCGTTGAGCGCGCATGGCGTCGGCCATGAACGCGCGGTCCGGGATGTCCACAATCGGTGACAGCGCGCCGTCGTAGTCCAGGAACACGACCGGCTGGTTGCCTGATAATACTCGTACAGTCCAAAGGAGCAGCTACGTTAGCAAGCAGTTTGGGTACTTTTCATACACTGCACCAATCAAACAAGCAACACGCACTAGCGACCAGTTGGCGAATGGTGTCCATGTTACGGAACACGTTCGTCGGGCGCTGCACGCTTGGCATGGTCGTTTGAATTTATGTAGAAGAATCAAGGAGCGCGAGCCAAGGAGTGGAGGGAAAGGAAGGAGGGAGGGAGCCGCCCACGCCGTGCGGCACCTCGTTCCACCACTCGTACGCCGGTAGGTGCACGCTCTGGGCTGGCGACGCGTTGTTCACGAGGATGCCGAACGTGTCTTCGAGCGGGACGCGCGCGTCGAGCGAGAGCGATCCATTGCAGAATGGCAGGCCAGAGATCAGCGCGCTGTCGCAGATGCTGTCGGTGTATGAAGGCGGTTCTGGCGGCGCGAAGCTGTCGAGGCGCAGGTGCTTGACGGCCAGCAGTGACAGCGCCTGGAAGAGGAAGTGCCCCGTGTACATCGCTCTTTCACTACAGCCACTCAGTCACTCAGTTGGCTCTGAGGTTACTGCTTTTCATGTCAGTCTCATTTCCAAAGTTGACAAAAAGAGTTTTCGCCAAAGTTTCTCTCATAGAAACTGATCAAACTCATCATATGCACATCTCCATGAACAGCTCACTCGCTCGCCTACTTTCTCACATGTCCACTGAACAGCGTTCGATCATGCACCTGTTCAGCCACGTGTCAAGAAAATCATCCACGCAGTACTGGGCGCGTTGAGCTTGCAGGTTTTCGTAGCGGTATTCGACGCGAATGTTCTCGCCGTTTTTGTCCAAGCCACGTGCGCTGAAGTTCATGGAACCTGGACAGTTCGCAGAGGGGTACAAATGCAATTCGCAATGAGGACATGCAGATATCGATACTAGCACAAGCGTTCTGATTCCTGGACATACCAGTGAGCAAGCAGTTGTTGTCGATCAGTACATACTGACACACACACGCGAAGTAATGGTAAGCAGAGCATCAATTCATAGTGTTGACTGGTAACCAATGCACTTTACCTTGTGATGCGTCCTGCTCTTGCCGAAGCGAACATGAACATTCTTCAGTTTGTTCAGCACAGACACCACGGAGTACGTGAACTTGGCTTCCTCGGCGTCAGCGATGACTGACCTTGACTCCGGAAACTGCAAGACTCGAGAGGATATTGAAGAGCTAAAGCATACACAACAAGTAAGATACGCCACAAAACGATATCCGCACATCTAACAGGTAGAAACGCATAACACACCTCCGTTGAAATGAAAATGAACACGCTGATGTCAATAGATCGACGAGTTGATCTGATTAGCTTCAGCAGTTTAGCTTTCGGGACGCGGCGCTTACAGATGCTACCCTTCAGCGTCAGGACTTCAAGAACCCAGCTCGGTCGCGTGGCCAGCACTCTGGTAATCGTACCTTGGCTGACCTAGACTCCCATCCCCTCTCTGTCTTTAATTGATGCAGGCATTAACTCTCAAGCGCGCGAGGCTTGCCTGCTTGTTCTGCGCAGCCAACACGATGAGTTGACCTTTTTGCCCCTGACGTAGTCTCTTGGGTCCCCCAATGCGCGTTTCTTCGCCAGCATGCTCGATTCTGTATTGCAATGTCGATGCCGCCACCTGAATCTCTCTTGCTATCGTTCCCCAACTTAGACCCATGCCCTCATGGCCAGGGCCACCTTAGTGATAGCAGCGCGCTCCCGCCCTTCTCGGACCTGCTGGGCTGTCACGTGCGCAACATGGGCCATCCTTTTCTCGTTTTCGTTCGGCCTCGCCAGTGTCTCACCAAATGAAGAAGGAAGATGCGAGTGCGAGATGAACTGTGGCATGAGGAGAGACAAAAGAAACTTGGGGAGAATCTGCTGAATTTGACAATTCCAGAATATCGATTTCGGATTTTTGACAGAATTTCGGATTGCACGAAAAAATGTAACCATGATCGTAACCTACTATTTAGCGTTATGACTTCGATTCATTTACTATGTATTTCTTCTACGCATCCAATGAAAAACCTCGAGATCAACGTCGTTCGGTGAACCGCATGTATACAAACATCAAGTCAAATGCAGATTTTTGGCTCACCAAACAACGTTGATTAAACGAGTGGGTTACTGTCGATTTGATCAACACCGTTTGATCAGCTAAAAATCTGCATTTAACTTGATGTTTGTATACATGCGGTTCACCGAACGACGTTGATCAGTGTGGTTTTTTGTTAAAATAAGGGTCTTCTTCGGATATTTGAGGTTTCTCCATGTGAGAAAAATCATTTCAAAAAGATCTTTTTCTCAAGTGAGTCCAAAAAATATGCTTTTTAAAAAGAAAATTATTAGGAGCTCTTTTAAATCCGGCCAAGATCCAGATTTATTCAATAGTAATGCTGTTTCAACTCTGGTCAAGACGATTTTAAGAAGTTCCTTAGCAAAATGTGATACATACAGCACTCTTTTAAATCCGATGGTGTGTGCATGGAACTGGACTGGGGCAAAAGGCGCATTTAAACACAACGCAGAAAATGTCGATCATTCAAACCTGAAGTTGATGGGATGAAGTCATCACCTTCGAAGGTTGTTTGTCGTTTGGAGATCTGGTCAACCAAGCAAGCAAGTAATGATTATTCTAAAATCAATGCTCGGCCTGACGGATGAAGATGAAGAGCAACGAGTTTGCGAGATCCAAGAAGAGAAATGCAATGGTGCCAAACCAAACTGCTCAAACTACTGAAGTCTATCTCAGTTAATAACGACTATGGTATTTTTTTTGAAATTTTGAACCTTATGATGATTTAGTGGGAAAATATTGAGAATTTATGAAACTGGATATCTTAACGTTATTTGAGTTCCATCTAGGTAGAAAACAATGCTGTATTGATAAAGTTGTGGGCTACGAAAAAAATTATCAGTTATCCGTGCTCTCAAATGGGATTTC
>JALBZZ010000554.1:0-20802 GCA_038051095.1 Globisporangium irregulare
GTCAGCACTCAGGTGATGGCTCAATTATGGTGTGGGCGGGATTCTCTGGCGTCACCAAGACAAAGTTGAAGTTTTTGACGGGCAGGGTGAACTCTGCGAATTACATTTGTACGCTGCGATCGAATTTGTAGCCAATGATTGACCCAGAGACGCAAGTTATCCAGCAGGACAACGCGCCATGCCACACTTCTCGTGAAACGAAGGGGTGGCTTGCCAATCGCAATATCAAGGTTATGCCGTGGCCAACTTACTCTCCCGACCTGAATCCGATCGAGAATGTGTGGGGTATCTTGACGCAGCACGTGTACGCCGGTGGAAAACAGTACGACAATCTCCACGATCTCCAGGTTACTGTTCAAGCATCGTGGGATGCAGTCACGCCGAAATAACTGGATACACTTGTCCAATCAATGTGCCATCGTTGTGTCAAGATGTTGCAGCTGCAGGGAGGATATGTTTCGTATTAGAACGCCATTTGCAGTCTCCGTATGCGTCTAATACTATTCTTTCATCGCGTTGAAATTCATGTTCACGAAATGTGTCACCTCCCCAAATTGATTTTTTTCTATAAATGTGCTCACAAATCGATTTATTGAGTTGGATTTGGACAGCTATAATGCTCTCGCGATTGGCTACAATTCTGTCTTTATCTTGTCAAAAGAGATGAAAATTGATTCCGATTGGCGAAAAATCGACCTTGTTCCCGGACCATTGTCGCGGACTGTACTTATTGCGCATAGAATTCGTAGAATTGGAGGATGCTTGTTTTTCAAATTTTGACACGCATGTTTGACAAGCATTTGCTGCGCTCAAATGGTTGAATAAAAACAAATTTAATAAAATCTATAAGGCCAATCAAAACGCTCGGTTTGCCTCCCATTATCCGGATCCTGTCCCGGACACAAATGTCTAAGTCGGGACACGTTTTTTCACAAAAAGATCCAAACGGCGCAAACCGTTCCGTTGCACAATGCCGCTTGTCCACCACCAGCAGCTCACTTGCGCATTTCCGCAATCCAACGCCAACAGCAACAACAGCAGCTTGATGGAGCAGCAGCGTCTCAACGCCAGTGGCCACGACAGTGGCGGCGGCAACCAGGCGTCCCATTATGGCAGCATCTCGCTCGTGCGTTTCAGTACCATTCCACTCCATGCGAACAACTACCAATACGAAAGGCTGTGTTGACACGCTCTCTTGCTGTGTTGGACTGCACGAGCAGGTGAAGCGCTTGAAGCAGAACATGGCGCGCCCGGGCCAGCATAGTCACGCCAGCGATGACCCATACGGTGCGTGCGTATGTGTGTGAGATATTATGCGAATAGTATGCTATGCACTGACCTGTACATGTGGCTTTTCGTGTGTGTTTAGAGCCTGAGTCGGCGAGTATGACCACAAGTATGCGCTTCCTGCGCGACAGCTGGGGCGTGCGCAATCGTGACCGCATCAGTCGGTAAGGCGCACTAGATACTATACTTTTACTGCTGCTGTCATGCTAATTGCTATTGTTCATTAGGTTCCTGGACCACAGCACGTTTGGTGTCGGCGTGGACGTCGTGCTCGCGTTCCTCTCGGTCGTGTACGTCGCGGCCTACATCCTCAACACGTACCTTCCTGCCAACACGGTACACCATTCGTTATGTAAAGATGCTGTTTGGACGGAGAGTTAAATGTATAGACGTCGTACTTATTCTGCGCCTGTATCCTGTTCTTGTGAATGACTGTGCCAACAGCTACCACTGTGGCTCTGGATGACCGAGCTGCTCTGCGCGTTCCTTTTCGCGGTTGACTACCTCTTTCGCGGCATCTACCTCTCGGACCACCGCTTCGACTTTGTGCTCTCGCTCCAGGGGCTCGTGAGTCTCGTGGTCATCCTCCCCGTGCTGCCCGTATCGTTCCTGCTCCCGTCCCACACGCTCTGGTACGACGACTCGTACTGGCGCTTCGTGTATCCCGTGCGCTTTGTCAAGTGCTACGTGGAGCTGCGCGCTGTGCTGAGCCGGTGCCACGGACTCATGTCCCCTGTACGACAGTTTGCGATCCTGTGCTACGTCCAGATTGGACTCATCATCGCCGGTGCCGCGGGCATCATCCAGATCGCCGAGACCTCGGACGCCAACGCTGCGCACAACGCGACTTCGACGGGCGACTGGACGTTCTTCAACTCGTTCTTCAACTCGATCCTCGTGTTTGTGACGATCCAGACCCCGCCAGCAGATAACGTGCTCGCTAAGGTCTTTGTTGGCGTGCTCGTGATCGTGCTCATTCTCATCGTGCCGTACCAGGTCTCGCGCGTGCTAGACCTCGGCAAGGCGTTCACGCAGTACGAGCTCACATCGTTCAAACCCTCGGGGAACACCAAGCACGTGGTGCTCTGTGGGGACCTTACGCCGTCACGGATCGACCATTTCTTCGGTGAAGTGTTCCACGACGACCACGATATGGTCGACATCAATGTGGTCGTGATGAGCGAGGACGAGCCGTCGACTTCGATGGTCGCACTGCTCATGGACCCGTTCTTCGAGAAACGCACGAGCTTCATCCAGGGCTCGATTCTCGATGTCGACGATGCACAGCGCGCGGCATGCAGCGACGCCGACGCGATCTTCATTCTCTCTCGCCGGTGCGGACAGGAAGATCACCTGGCGAGCGACCACAGGACGCTCATGCGCGTCATGGCGGCGAAGCGCCTCGCCCCACGTGCGCGCATCCACGCGCAGATGCACTTGTCGAGCAACCGCCACCTCATGGACGATCTGGACGTAAAGAACGTCATGTACTTCTCGGAGGTGATGCACTCGCTGCTGGGACAGAACTGCGTCTGTCCAGGGTTCTCGACGTTCATGTACAACCTCACATCCACGTCCAGCTTCAATGAACAGATCTCAGCGAGCGACGACAGCGACTCGTGGGAAGGACGGTACCTGCGAGGTGCGAGCCACGAAGTGTATTCGGTTGAGCTGCCATCATCGCATGTGGTCTACGGGAAAACGTTCTCGGAGGTCGCGTCACTCGTGTACTCGAACTGCGCAGGCGTAATCCTCTTTGCGATCTCCTCGAGCATGGGTGCGTCGACGGGGAAGATCTTGTTAAACCCAGGCGACTCGTACACGTGCATGGGCGAAGAGACCGTGTTTGTGATCGCCAAGGACCGTCGCGAAGCTGACGCAGTGACGATGATGCAGCCCGTTCAGGCGATGCCGCCAGCGTGGGTGTCTCAACAGAGCGCGACATCGTCGCTGTTGAGGATCAAGACCCACATGAACAACAACAACACCAATGGAGGAGCACCTAGCAACAATGGCGCATTGTCCCCAAACACAAGACGCAGGTCCAAGATCGTCGACTGGCAGATCCCTCTGGATAACGATCCAGCAGTCGACAGTTCAAAGCCAAAGAAGCCGAGTGCCGAGGACGCCATGATCGAGAATGCGCTGATGCTGGACATGGCGGTCGCGCCAATCGTCGTGTGTGTCTTGTCGCCAACGACGTTCCCCAACCATTTTGAGTACCTGGTCGGACCACTGCGGGTCAAGGCGCTTCAGAACCACCGCCCGATTATCGTGATCACGAAGGTACTGCCATCGCCAGAGATCTACGAGTCGTTCCGGCATTTCCGCCAAGTGTTTTTCGTGGTCGGAAATCCGTATTGCCTGTCGACTTTGCAGCGCGCTGGTGTTGAGCGTGCATTCAAGATCGTGATCATGTGCGGCGAGGGCGAGATCTCGGAGTCCGGGTCCTCGGAGCTGCTCGCAGACGCGGTAAGTACTTGCTTCAGCTTGGATCGTTGCTTTTGCTTGACAGAGTTTTAACGTTGTTGTCTCACTTGTCCCTGGGTGTCACAGTCCTGTATCGCGCTGCACAAGACGATTTCGTCTTTGATCGGCCCCAAGCGTGCGCCGCGTGTCATCACGGAGCTTGTGAACCGCGCAAACGTGCACTTCATCTCGCAAAATCTGCGTGCGAGCGACTGGTTCCCGTCGTTCAACGAAGCGCGGCAGCACCAGCTCGCGTCGTCGTCCTCGGCGTCGTTTGCGCGCAACTTCTTCATGTCGCCCGCGTTCGCGTCGGGGCTCACGTATAGCACGTCACTCTGCGACAGTTTGCTCATTAACCAGTACTTCAACTCGCAGATCAAGAGCATCCTGCGCGAATTTATCTTTGCGTCCTGGAAAGATGTACGCTGTGTATATGCTCTCTTTGTGCAAGACTATAGCGTCCATCTCTGGCAGACGCATACTGATTTAATGTTAACGTTGATGGTGTCGTTATTGATGTCGTACACAGGTGGACTACCTGTCTGTTCCATCGAGTCCACCACACCCTGGTGGTGGTGGAGGTCACACTGTCTCGGGCAGCAACGTCCCATCGCCAACGAGCTCGTCCATCTCGTCCCCCCTCAGCGTGAAGCGCAGCTCGCTGTTTGCGATCGAAGTGCCGCTCGACTTTGTCGGAAGAACGTTCGAGTATGTGTTCCACTACCTGCTGTCGTCCGACGGGATCCTCACAGTCGGACTCTACCGCTGCCGTCCCGACGACATGCTCATCTTCCGCCACGTGAAGGCGCGCGTCGAGATTTACGAGAGCGAGCGCAGCGTGCCCTACGGGTACGTGTACGTGAACCCGCTCCCGAAGGACATCCTCTCGGGCAACGATCTGCTCTACGTGCTCTCCCATAAACAGCCGTGCTGGGCATAGCCGTTGAGCAGCTGAGTCTAAGCAACAGCAACGATAAGATCGAGAGCGAACGGGGATCAATCAGATAATTGTAATTGCTATACAACGACAGCAAAAGAGATTTGTTAGTAGTTACGCCTGGCAATAGTAAACGAATTCAAAAACTGGTCGCGGCTACTTGTCTTCTTCTACGGGCACGCGCTCCACATCGTCGTCACCTTCCTCCGTTGGACTGAGGACAGCGGTGACTTCCGTGAGCAGCTCGTCTTCGCTCACGTAGCTCACATCTGCGACGACGACATCTTCCAGCGCGACGGCTTCACCGTCCGAGTCAAACAGGCGCTGGCGGAGCTTTGCTTCGATTTCCGCAGCGATCTCCGAGTTCTCTTCGAGGAACACCTTGGCCTTCGCCTTGCCTTGACCGATGGGCTCTGTTCAGAATATACGCATACAATAGGATTAGTCGGCACTTCTGACGGCTATCCAGACCCGCAATAGCCCATTGCAAACAACGAGCAGTAAGCAACACCAACCATCTCGTCCGACGATAAAGTACCACGCGCCAGAGCGCTTCAGCAGCCCTTCACGAACACCCAAGTCGAGCTATTCCAGCATTGACCAACGTTAGAAATCGTTCAGCATTCATTATCACGGCCATACTAATCATGCTCACCAGCTCCGAGGACCGGTCGATGCCCTTGCCGAACACCATGTCAAAGTTCGCGAGCTTGAACGGTGATGCCATCTTGTTCTTCGCGACCTTGACCACGATCTCGTTGCCGACGATCTTGTCGCCCTCTTTGATCGCTGCCTTCCGTCGAATGTCCAACCGCACGGACGCGTAGTAGCGCAGCGCCGTGCCGCCTGAGGTCACTTCAGGCGAGCCAAAGATGATGCCCACTTTCTGCCGAATCTGATTGAGGAAGATGATCATGCAGTTCGACTTGGAGAGCGAGCCAGTCAGCTTACGCAACGCCTGGCTCATGAGGCGCGCCTGGAGCGCGATCTGCTGGTCGCCCATCTCCCCCTCGAGTTCCGCGCGAGGCACTAAGGCTGCGACACTGTCCACGACCACGAGCTCCACGGCACCGGAGCGGATCAGCGTGTCCGCAATCTCCAGCGCTTCTTCACCGGAGTCGGGCTGCGAGATGTAGAGCTCGTCGATGTCCACACCCAACGCCTTGGCGTAGTGTGCGTCGATCGCGTGCTCGGCATCGATAAACGCACACACCCCTCCCTGCTTCTGCGCCTCGGCGATGCAGCTGAGCGCCAATGTAGTCTTGCCCGAGCTCTCTGGTCCATAGATTTCCACCACACGGCTGCAATATATGCATATATGGAAACAGTTAGCGAGTGACGCATGGTTGATGGCAACTCCATACAGATAAAAAGTGAGGTTCAGCTACCACACTCACCCTTTCGGGAGTCCGCCGACTCCGAGCGCCAGGTCCAGAGACAGCGAGCCCGACGAGATCACTTCCACTTTCTCCGCAATCTTGCTATGCACGACAAATACACAGTCGCGAAAGCTTTTAGTCACCATACACCAGACAGACCGCTTATTGCAATAGGCTAACTGTGGCAATGACGCATCACGCCGTCAACGTACGTCGAGCCGAGCTGCATCACGGAGCCTTTGCCAAAGCTGCTCTCGATCTGGCGGATCGCCATCGCCAGCGCTGCGCCTTTATCTGCACAAGCAGCAAGTCATCAATCACATCAAAACCCAAGCTCTATTACGTCAGTTGTTCATCAAGCCAGCACCAATTGACAATCTGCGATCGCACCTGCAACGCTCCCGACAGCGCTCTTCGTGGACGTCTTCTTTGTGCGTACGCTCTGGAAACAATGCGGCAGAGCTGCAGCACCAGCACCCAGTGCCTGCTGCTGATGCGCATGGCGAGACGTCGCACTGAGGCCGCGGCGGCGGAGTGCTCCCAGTGTCGTTGTGGTGGCGGCGCGCAGCATCTTTGGTTGTGCGCACAGCTCTGTTCCTTCCACTTGGTTTGGTGACACGAGTGTGAAGCTTTTCGCGGGGTGATTGGCAACTCGAGTGAAGCAGCTCGTTTTTTGGCGCGGTACCTTCGTGCAACACGCCAACTGCGGTTGCAAGAATGTGACTGCATCTTCGTGCAACTTGGAATGTGTCAGGAAGGTAAACATCTTGTTCGTGCGACATGCAAACCTTGATGTGACGTGAAGGTTCTCTGAGTGGAACCCACAGCCCATGCTTCAATGTAAACTTCTCGTCAAAGAAGAACAAGCGAATCAAATCAACCAAGCGGATATGGCCGTGATGATGGGAGCGACGGTGACAACGACGACGATGCCGCTACTCCTGGCTCTGCTGCTATTTCTGGCGAACCTTGGAGGAAGCGAGGCCAAGTGCGTGATGACGCAGACGTGCGTGAACCCAGGCAACCAACCCGACTACGATGACTGCATCCCAGAGGCGCACCGCAAGCCCGTGGATGCGCTGCCGGTAAGAAGCCCATTCAAGAACTGCTTGTTGCTTGCTGCGTGGGGCGTACTGACACTTAATCGTATGTATGAACACTAAGTAACTTGCTGTGTGTATGTTTATTTGCGTGTTGCCTGCATGTTTCAGATGGTGGGGCCGCAGTGGGCGAACGGTGAGTTGCTATGGCCGTTGTATTGAGGATGACTAGAAGGTGTGTTGATGATCGACGCATGGCTTGCTTTTTGTTTGTGTTTTGCGCGTGCGTTGACTCTAATGACAGTGACTGGTGGAGGCGCGTGCTTGAAAGACGCCGACTGCAGCGACAAAGGCAAGTGCACGAGCGGCAAGTGCGCGTGCCAAGAGGACGGCATGGTCGCTGGCGCGCACTGCGAGCTGTTTGCGATCCAGTGCCCCGAGTACAGGGACGCGGCGTGCTGCTCGTGGCAGCAGAACCAGGGCATGGCTGAGAACTTTAAGCTGCTCGCGAGCGTGTTTGGCAAGAACAGCGGCGGCGGCTGTGACGCGTGCGCGACCAACCTGCTGAACCTGTGGTGCGGTATCATGTGCTCGCCGCGCCAGGCGGAGTTCATGAAGATGCACCTGCCGTTCCCGAGTATCAACTACCGGCCCGACCCGATGACCGGCGAGGACCACGTGAAGGTGCTCGAGATGGACGTGACGCTCGACAAGACGTTCACGTGCAACGTGTTCGACTCGTGCAAGAACACGGCGATCGCGTCCATGAGCGAGGGCATGAAGTCGTCGCTCGGGTTCCTCAACTACCAGATGCAAACCGGCGCCGTGGGTCACGGCGAGTACATGTATCTGAGCTTTGCGCAGAGCCCCGCGCCGAATGTGAGTGAGAGCTCATCCACTGGTGCTACTGCAACTGGCTCGTTCAACCACCACGTGCTCAAGTGCGACAACTACTCGGAGGTCGTGGGCGTCGAGAGCCTGCTTCCAATGCAGGCACAGCTTTTGCCGTCGGTCGCGAACGAGAAGGAGCCTAAGCAGTGTCCATGCGGCGCGTGCCGAAGCACCTGCGACGCGCACACGGACGGCGACCACCACATCAAGATCGAGACGAATCCGATCTCGCTCCTCGACGGCTTCAACGGGAAGCTCGTGGCGCTCATCTACGGCGCGATTTTCGCGGCAGCGGTGCTGCTGAAATGGCGAAAGAGCCATTAATGCAAGGGACAAGTAAGCTAGTGGTAACAGAGAGACTTGTGGGGAGCAACATTTCAGTTTGCTATTTGGTACATTGTGTGTGTGTGCGCTTAATAAAGAGACTACGGTATCGTTCTCAATTCCCAACTTGTTTGGCGGCTGTGAGCCATGAATACACATACATGCATGGCCCACAGCAATGCCCTCGTTGTGCCACTGGTTGTTTGTTCTTGAGTCCGCTAGTCCAAATACGATAATGACTGGTGGGGGTGGTGATGGAGTGTCCTTGCGGGCCTCTCTTAGAGTATGTTGCAGAAGATTGGGATCGGCACGGGGTACGCATTGTCCCTGCAAAACAACAAACAAGCAGATGCAAATGTGCACATATGAGCCAAACAAACAAACACACACAGAGTCTCGACAAGCGATGTTACATACACGACGACGACCGGTCGGTGCTGCTGCAGCATGATGCGGTTCTCCGCGCCGCAGACCGTGCATTTGAACACGGCGCCGTGCGTGACGTTGCGCACCGCGTGGGTCGTGCCGCACGCGCCGCAGCTGTAGGGCACCTGCATCGCCGGTGCCGCGACCACTGAGCCAGCTCCATGCCCAAAGCCGGCGCTCTGGCTGCGGTTCAACTGCGCCTGGAGCTCCCGCGCGATCTGCTCGTCGTGTGACGTATCGGTCTCAACGGTCTGCAGACACCAAAGCAAAGTAAACATGCGGACAAAAACTCGGACAAATGAGCATCTCCAATAGCAGTAAAGTGATGATGGGGGGTTGTACATGTGCATGTGCATGTACCTTCGCGGTGGCGGGGTACTGGGGTCGCTTGTCCATGCTTGTGCTGTGTGTTTTGCTTACTTGCTGGTTGGATTGCTTGTTGACTTGTGTCTAGCGAATGACTCGCTTGGCTTTGTTTCAGTTGTTTTTTCTGGAATTGTTCTGAGAATACTGCACCAGTAATGGATTTTGTCGCAACTCCGATTGGGCGCATAAACTGCACATCAACTGCCATTTCTTTGGTCCGACCTTCTTTCTCGTTAGTGATTGGATAAAATATCAAATTTATCTTTTTGAAAAAATATTATTGGTGGAAAATATATCATTCTCAACAACTTTCCTCACGAAGAAAGAATAAAGCCACCTTGAGCAAATGGCTACACTATTGTTATTGCTCTGGACGCTCGTGACCAACCGCTCTGAGGAACTAATTAGGAGAACCTCGCTCGGATCGTGATCGAGTGTCTACGGTCGTCAACCTGCGCTGCGCTCTCGGGGACGTAGGGCGCGCCAACCCCAGGTCAACCATTTCGATGTGACGGCACCCGACCCCGTCACTATAACAATTGCATCTACGACTCAATCCCAATGTTCCTCGAGGTCGACTACGTAGGTAGGTAGGTACATCCGCGTTGATTAGGATACCTCCCCACCTTCGAAGATGCAACCCCAAGCAGTCTCACCAACTTGCTTGACGAGTTCGAGGTTGCATCGACCAAGGCGCGGTCGAGGTATCCATTCGTTGGGGGCGCTCTCTCGGTTCCGACGCGGACTGCATAATCGCCACCAGGACGAAAAGCCATGTCAATCCGCGCGGGCTCGTTACTGTAGTCGCGCTGTGGAGCGGATCGAGGTGCACCACTCTCAAGAGCACCAACAGTGGCGGTCAGTAAGTACAAAGCTGAAGTGTACTGTCTATCGCTGCGGACTGCCCTAGGCAAAAGGGTGGCCGAGGCTTGGGATGAGTGAAAGGGTGACCCTAAAGGGTTGGCTAGATGCTTGTAGTGTTCTGGCTCGAAGCAACGCGTGAACGGCTGCTTGGCTTTACAGACGCATACTGCACCATGTATCGCATCTAGCACGGCACCATCAAGCTCTCCCAGCGCATGCAGGCAAAGCGCGGCTGGATTTTGTGAAGCTCGAAGGTATGATACAGGATCCTGAAGGTTGTCTGATTGGATGGAGGCCTTCGTTCCAGACGCTTTGCTTGCTTGATTACTTGACTTGTCTGTATGGGACACCTTATGTAGCGGCTGTTTTGATAGTGGACGCATTTTCAGCAACCGCATGGAGCTGGTAGGCGCCATTGTGGCGGGAATAAAAAGAGCGCAATTGGATCGCTTTTGAAGCGCCCACGGGATGCATGCATACACGCGCAGGGAACGATCGGCAGGAGTGCCTAGAGGTGCGATTGAGCTGTCGCTGCAGTGTGAGCGCTGATTTATATTTCACGCACGTGAAGCTCCTGGATTTTACTGGCTCATGAGCGAATTGCACTCAGTCAATAAGCACTTCTCGCTTTCACCATCGATATCAGCTGAGTGAGTTTGGCAAAGTTCAGCCTCGCGGACTTGTGCATACGTATTACATGTCGACGACCGCCAACCGCGTTTCTCAGCCCGGCTGTAAATGATTTTGTGTGTGTGTGGGGAGGGGGGGGAGGAATCAAAACCAGCTGGCGGTACTTGGCTTGGCCGTAATCCTGGTAGCTTTGGTCGACAGAGAAAGAGCCGCTGCACGGGGTGCACACACATACCAACGCGTTTCACACACACAGGCTTGCGGGGACTTGGAGCTTGATCCGGGTCGTTGGATGTTAACAGTTGACCGTGTACGAATGAATGTACTGTGGCGATCGATTGGGCAGGAGCGGTCCGATTGGAAAAGTACCTACCCGCTTTGGCCGATTTCCTTTCTGCAGTCGCGTCGCGGCTCAGAATGGATCGCCGCTGCTGTTTTGAAGCATAAAGATCGTAGGTGAGGTGCCGCAGCAATCCATCACTCCCACGCAAGCATCCCTTTTCGCACTTGAGATCCTTGAAACCATTTCCACACCTGCGTTGTGGACAGCGAGCGATTTTGCTGCTCAGATTCACTGCGCATTCTTCAGTCGCTCGTTCACTCAGCAACATTGCTCTGCTACATCAAAAGGAGCGTCAAACGATGGAATGGAGAAGAAGTTCATACAGCGCTGTTGCAGCCATAGCCATCCTCGCGATGCTGAGCTGCCACCAACGCTTCCATGTCAGCGCAGCAGAGTTCGCGACCAAATCCGGTATCCGCATTTGGGTGGACCCTGCGACGCCCGCAGATCGCCAAGTATACATCAGCTCACGAGGGGATCCATGGGACCTCGTGATGAGTGACGAGTTCAACACACCGGGGAGATCGTTTAAGCCTGGCGAGGATCACATGTGGACGTCGCTTGAGAAGCCTGACGGCGTGAATGCTGCGCTGGAGGTGTATTCGCACAACATGACGTCGACCGCGTGTGACGACGACGGCACCTGCTACTTCTACATCAAGAGCGTCGATGAAGTCAACAACGTGACAGTGTGGAACGACTACAAGAGCCCCGCGGGCTACGAGACCGTCACATTTGTAAGTTTGGTGCACATGCATCTATCTGTACATCCCTTTCCTTGGTTTGGTGCTGATGGCGCTTGAACTCACATTGGCTTCTTGCTGCTGTTCTCTTCGTAACAGTATTATCGCAGTGGTATGGTGCAGTCCTGGAACAAGTTCTGCTTCCAGGGCGGGATGGTTGAAGTGAGCGCGAAGCTCCCTGGCGCTGTCAGCTCCACCTCTGGGAACCCCGACATCACGGGCGGATCGAGCGCACGTGCAGCGACGATCAAGTACTACCCGACGTGGCCGGGCATCTGGATGATGGGTAACCTTGGTCGAGCCATCTTCAGTGCGTCCACCACGCGCATGTGGCCGTTCTCCTACAACGAGTGCAACGAAGCAGCGTTCAATTCGTCCAATCAGCGCATCAGCGCCTGCGATTCGAACCCCGGCTCCGGCATGAACCCACACCAGGGTCGCGGCGCGCCGGAGATCGATATCCTCGAGGGCGGCGGGACGTCGATTTCGTCGTCGATCCAGATCGGACCGGGCATGCCCACCGACTTCCGCACAATCTATCCTTCCGATGACACAAACGCTGGCTGCATCTACACGTACACTTGCGAGACGAAAGGCGCGAACGCCCCGGGTATCCCCACTTCTGTGTACGCGACAACACGTGGACACGATTCCTGGTATCAGGGATTGCGGTACGCGGCCAACAACTTCTGCGCTACGAGCGCCAAGCTCAAGCAGAGCTACACAACCGTCAAGGCTGCAATCGACAAGGGCGTGACGGACAACGTCTGCTCACTCACAAACTGTCCTGCGTCGAAAGACCCGAACGCAGACTTGGGGTTCATCGACAACTCGACCTCACAGCACTGGGGGATCAACACGAACGGCACGTGCTTTGCGATCATGAACGCCTACTCTGGCGCTTACCTCTGCAGTCCCGGGAACCCAAGCTCGAAATGCGAGCAAACTGACGCGAAGGAAGGCGACAAAGTCGCCAAGTTTGAGTACCAGATGGACGCGCTTTCAACCAACTGGGACATCCACGTCGCCGCGTACACGGGGTACCTGGTCTACCAGCTCGAATGGATCATGGGCGACACCGGATACGTGCGGTGGATGCTCGCCGGACAGCCGCTGTATGAGATCCCGGCGAGCGCGATCACAAACCCTCCGCAGGACAGCGCTAAGACCAACCCTGTGAAGATCATGATCGAAGAGCCCATGTACATGATCTTCAACGTGGCATTGTCGAGTACTTGGGGGACCACCCCACCGAACGCTGGGAGCGAATGCCGCGGCGACGGAACGGAAGCAGTCGCGAACAAGATCTGCGACGAGTTCCCCATGTACATGAAGATCGACTACATCCGCGTGTACCAGGACGTGTCCACCAAATCGACCATGCAGGTCGGCTGCAATCCAAAGTCCCACCCGACAAGCCAGTGGATCCAGGATAATATTGAGTCGTACCAGGACACCGACAACATGGCGGTCGAGGTCTCAGGCAAGGCATTCTGCATGACCGACAATGACTGCACGATCTCGAGCAACACGACTAAGGTTACCACGGGCTCGTGCGTTAACAGCCGGTGCAAGTGTACGGGCTCGTCCTGGACAGGACCGCGATGCACGAGCACGCTGAGCACCGTGACAGGGGGATCGATCTCGTACGGTCCACCATGGTACGTCGTGCTTGCCACCTCGGGGCTGACGATTTTTGTCACGCTGGTGGTGGTGTTCACCTCCACGCGAGCGAACCAGAAGGACGAGTTCATGCGCAAGAACCAGCAGAGAATCGCGCCTCAGTCGGTGGCGTCAATGTCCGATGTCGGTGTCGCTGGGAAGGTGCCGCCGGTCGGGAACGAGAACTACAGCACCAACTTTGTGTAAGAGAGAATTAGTGAATGAAGAGGATTAGAAACAAGTCACTAGAGCCAGTGACCGTTCTATGTGTTGTAACATAATATGCATGACAATGTGAACTCTGGTTTTGAACAAATACCTTTGAAGTTGTTGACAAAGACTGGCGAACTGACTGGCCAGCCTAAACAACGTGCTGATTGAAGCCGTCCGCGCTCTCGTCTTCAGACTCGTCATTCCCGGCCTCTTCTGCTTCTCCATCTTCATCGTCGTCCTCCGAGATGTCCATGTCATCCAGTTGCGCCACGTGCGACATCAGCTGCTTCAGTCTCGTGTTCGCATTGTCGATGCACTTCTGAATCTCCTCCGGGCTCAGATTCTCAAACGCTTGTTGCAACCGCGTGTGTACATCGTCAAAAGTCGAGTCTGGCGTGTACTGCCGCCCAACTTCGCGTTTCACGATCGCAAACACGCTCTCGATCGGCTGGAGCTCTGCATACTGGTGGTGGAGAGGTGAGAAGACGATTTCATGATCGTGCTCTGCTGCGAGTTCACACACGATGGGCTTCACGTTCTTGTCAATATACCGCTTGAGCTTTTCCCAGAGCATCGACCGCAACTCGGACTTCTCAAACGGAACCTCAAGGTCTGTACACGCCTGCTGCATTTGCTCCTTCGTCATTGACTTGTACGGTGTGTCCTTGGGAAGTTCGCGGTGGTGCTTGGAATTCTCCATCACGATCGACGCGCTCTCAATGCCGCGCTCACGGAGCGCCGCGAAGAGCGCCTCGAGCCAGTTGAGGAACGAGCTGTGATAAAACATGCCGCGGAAGTCCTTGGTCTGTTTCTTTCCGCCCTCAAAGATCACGAGCGTCTCCTGCAATAAGTGCGCGTTGTCAAACTCGGAGCGCTCATCCTCGCTCGATACGTGGGGGTTCGCGTCCACAATCGCAGCGATGAAGCACAGCCGCTTGCCATTGATGGACTCCGTATCCGCGGGCGTCGTGGCCTGGGCCTCGAGGTCCTGCTCGTCGTTCGCGTCAAACACACTGCTGTCGTCGCGCGCATACTTTTCAAACACGTAGCTCTCGCCCACGTATACGATGCGCTTGCTCCCGTTCTCGCCTTTTTTTTCTTTTCGCTGTTCATCCAGCAAACTTGTCATCTTCACCAGAAAGGCGTCGCGCTCGAGACTGTTCTCTTTGCGCAGCGTGTAGCTTAGCACACCTCTCTTCGCGCCGCGCTTGTACCCGATGCGGTTCAGGAACCGATTCACGGACCGCAACGTGGACGTCGTGGCTTTCGGCGACGAGCGATCCACATGGATGAAGCCCGCGATCTCGAGGTGGTTCATCACGTCTCTCGCGATCACGCGCAGCTTGTCGGCCCTGCGGGTGAGTATAAAATCGTGCACAGACGACACGACCGCGTGTGTGTGTGGCACGAGGGTAGCCTTCTTGGTATAGTTACCCGCGGGGCGAGCCGCCGCCTTGATCTCCAGTCCGTTGCAGTAGTCAGCCCATACTTTCGCAACGAGATCCTTCTTGCGGTTCAAGAGCTCCGCGATGCGCTTCGTGGCGTTCGCGCCTTCAAACTGCCTCTTCTTCACCTTCTGGGTCGTGGGATTGGACGAGCTGGTCTCTGCAGCCACAGACGGCACCGTTTTCTTCACAGCCTGCAGCACGTGATGCTCGTGGCGCAGCTTGGCCTGCAGCAGCAGGATATCGAGCTTCTCCTCGGTTGAGACGACCGCTGGCCGCTGCTTCTTGACGAACGCCACGATCTCCTGAAGCGCGTCGTCGCCCACGGACGTCTGCAGGCGTTGCTTGCGCTTCGCCACGCTCCTGGACGTAGACGCAGTGGAATGAGCAGCGACGCCTTGCTCGTCTCCGTGAATGCTGCTTTGCTTGGACGCCCCTGCCGCATTGCGCGCGCTGCACCGGCGTCCGACCACAGCGGCGAGGCTCGTTGGCGCCATCTTCTCGTCTTTCAAAATGCTTTTGTTGCACTTGTGCGGCGAAATGGCCACTGTACAGTATAACGTGCTTAAGATTGAATATCGAGATTGACCACATTTTAGAGGTCAGTACGGTAATGGTTTACGATTTATCAGGATCACAAACACTTTTATTATTTTTTGATTCGTCAAAAACACGAAAACCAGTTTTGATTGGTGGAGAAGCAAATAGACAAACACAAGTCTGAATCTGAATCTGATAATATCCGCCTTCAAAGGATCCAACCATCCACAGAGCTCACTCCTTCGCGACCATCTCAAGCCCTGCGTCCTCGCCAAGAGCTCCGCCCATTCCAGGTACCGTCAGCACCTCCGTCGACTTTTCGGCATCTGCAGCAGCTTTCTGCTTCTTGAGTGCTCGAAGTAGCTTCCGCTCTTTGCGCATCGACACCACGACGACCCCACACGTGGCAAGCATCGCGAGCGCGAAGGTTGCCACCGTAACAACACAGGGCGGACCGAACGACCGCTTACCGCCTTTTTTCGAGCTGCCTGCTGGAGTGGTGCACCGCGGCCCGGTCCACGACGCGACCGAAGTGCACATACACCGGTTGTCCACACACGAGCCTGTGCGGATCGACATAGCTTTCATGCTCGTGGCGATCGTGCAGTCCGTATCGGAGCGACAGAACGCCTTCCCAGGTATCTCGACTGCCTTGTTCTCCGCGTCCTCGTACTCATCAATGTGGTTCGCGATCCACTGACTCGTAGGGTGGGACTTGGGGTCACAGCCTACCTGCATCGTCGAACCCGGGGACGTGTCCTGGTACACGCGGATGTAGTCAATCTTCATGAACATCGGGAACGAGTCGCAGATGCGATTGGTGACAGGGTCCTTGCCGTCACCTCGACACGGTTGTCCTGGGTTCGGCGGCTGCGCGCCCCATGTCCCCGAGAGCGCCACGTTGAAGATCATGTACATGGGCTCTTCGATCATGATCTTCACAGGGTTGGTCTTAGCGCTGTCCTGCGGAGGGTTTGTGATCGCGCTCGCCGGGATCTCATACAGCGGCTGTCCGGCGAGCATCCAGCGGGTGTAGCCCTCGCTACCTGTCACCCACTCGACTTGGTACACCAAGTAGTCCGTGTATGCAGCTAAGTGAACTGGCCAGTTGGCAGAGAGTGCGTCCATGTGGTACTCAAACAGCTTGACGTTGTCGCTCTTTGGGATACTACGCTGTTCACACGTGGCGCTCGGATTGCCTGGGCTACACAGATGAGCCCCAGTGTAGCCGTTCATCGTCGGATAACATGTACCGTTCGAGTTGATCCCCCATCTTTGCGCTGTCGATTTGTCCATAGGACTCAGATCCGCGTTCGGATCTTTCGATGCCGGGCAAGTGATTACTTCGCATGTGTTCTCAGTGATACCTCTTGCAAGTGCCGCCTTGACCGACTTGTAGTCTTGCTTGAGCTTCGTGTCCGGCACGCAGAAGTTGTTTGCCGCATACTTCATGCCCTGGTACCACGATTTGTGTCCTCGCGCAGCGTACAGTTCTGTGGGGATTCCAGGCATGTTTGCACCTGGGGTCGTACACGTGCTGGTGTACACGCACAGAGGATTCGGATCGTCCTTTGGGGGTATGATCCGGAACGAACCCGGCATTCCCGGCCCAAGCTGTATCGATGACGAGATCGACGTCCCGCCGCCCTCGAGGATATCGATCTCCGGCGCGCCGCGACCCTGGCGCGGATTCAGCCCATGACCTGGGTTCGCATTGCATGCGCTGATGCGCTGGTTGTAGCTCGGGAACACTGTGTCATCGCACTCGTTGTAGGAGAACGGCCACATGCGCGCCGTCGACGCACTGAAGATCGCTCGACCAAGGTTACCCATCATCCAGACGCCGGGCCACGTCGGGTAGTACTTGATCGAAGACGCGCGTGCGCGCGGTCCGGCGGTAATGTCTGGATTCCCGGATCTTGAGCTGACAGCACCGGGCAGCTGCGCGCGGACTTCGACCACCCCACCTTGGAAGCAGAACTTGTTCCATGACTGCACCATTGCGCCGCGGTAGTGCTGCTCGCAAAGAACATAATGAGGAGATATGTCAGAAGGCGGTCAGTATCCTGCACATACACGCACAAACGCCATACCTCACAGAGCACTTACGAAAGTGACGTTCTTGTAACCTGGTTCATCCTGATAGTCGTTCCACACTTGTACATCAATGACCTCGTCCTGGATCTTGATGTAGAAGTAGCACGTTTCATCGTCGTCGTCACACGCGGTCGACGTCATGTTGTGCGAATACACCTCCAGCGCAGCATTCACGCCGTCAGGCTTCTCAAGCGACGTCCACATGTGATCCTCGCCAGGCTTAAACGATCTCCCCGGTGTGTTGAACTCGTCACTCATCACGAGGTCCCATGGATCCCCTCGTGAGCTGATGTATACTTGGCGATCTGCGGGCGTCGCAGGGTCAACCCACGCCCGGATCCCCGACTTGGCGTCCAGACGCCTCTCCGCTTGGACACTGACGAGTTGACACCACCTTAGACCTAGGGCAAGCATCACAAGAACGCGGAGCGATCCACAGTAGCCCATAGTTTCCCTTTTTCTCTTTGCTTTTTGTAAGCACGCAAATTGCGAATAACACCACTACTTCCTCCTCCTTGAAGTGTCAGAATCAGAAACTCAGATTTAACAGAATGGTGGCTCTCACTTTAAAGTTGCTAACTGTCTGATAATTCGTTGGTGACTCTGATTCTCTATTCTTTCGTGAGGGAAGAAGGTCGCCCTCCTGTCTTCGTTTCAACGAAATAAGGAGACAAGGCGCGGCTCCTTTACATGGAGTTTCAAGTCAATTAGTGTCACAGAACTTAAGCGAGTAAAGAAAATAAAATCGCTTGTCTCGTGTTGAAACTGCCGCAAAAAGTCCAACTGCCATACAAAAGGACCTTTTCCCAGTCGAGCAGAAATTACTGGGAAAGTTCTGTTCGGTCCAGACGAAATGGACACACACATTTCGATTGATGCTAAAGGTATACTGCCCTTACTGCATAGCGCTCTGTGTTCGCATACTCCATTTCCGAAAGCGTTCACTCACCAAAGCAGCAGCTTAGCTACTACCCAACAAGCAACAAACGCACAGTCATGGCACCAGCACCAGAGAAGACGCCACTGCTTTTGCTCACGTCTAAGTCGAAATCCTCGAAGCGTCAACCCTTCCCAGCCCCGATCGAGCCTGAAGTGGATGTCCGCGCCGAGTTCCTCTCGCTGACGTCCATGGTGCTGCAAGTGAGTCTGTCCACCTTTGCGCGACTCGCACTCACGACTGTGGACTACGTGTTTCTCGGCCACTTGGGCACGGTCGAGCTGGCGGCCGCGTCGCTCTCGACCGTGTGGACGAACATGCCGCTGATGATGATCTGGGGCGGGTGCGGCGCGCTCACGACGCTCTGTGGACAGGCTCATGGCGCGAAGAACAGTGAGCTGATGGGCGTGTGGCTGCAGATGGGGATTGTGATGGCCACTATCCTGTCGATCCCTCTGTTCGCCTGCTACTGGTTCGTGGAGCTCCCTCTGTCGTACTCGACCAATGACCCTGAGGTCATCCGCCTTGGCGCTCGCTTTGCACGCATCACGTCGTTCGCATCGTGGCCGGCGCTCGTGTACGTGTGCGTCCGCGTGTACTTCCAGGCGATGAGCATCATGGCACCGGTGACAGTCGTCGGTATCGTGTCGATTGGCGTCGCGATCTCTGCCAACTACTTTTTGATCTACGGCTGCTTTGGGTGGAGCGGACTCGGATTCGACGGCTCGCCGCTGGCTACTGTAATCGCGACGTGGTTCCAGCCGATTGCGTTGGTGACGTACTGCATGCTGTACAAGAAGATGCATCTCCAGGCGTGGGAGGGCTGGGACTTGAGCGCGTTCACTGTGGACCGCATCAAGACGTACGCGAACCTCGCAATCCCTATCGCGATCAGCAGTCTGATCGCTGACGTCGCGGCTTCAGGACTGGCACTCATCGCGGCAAAGCTGGGCTCGGATGTCATCGCTGCAAACGCTGTCATCTCGGGGCTGTGGGGACTTTCGTGGGCGCTCTTCTGGGGGTTTGGCTGCGCCACGCAGATTCGCGTCGCAAACTGCCTCGGCGCGAACCGCCCACAAGCTGCCAAAGTGCTGAGCAAGCTCGGGTTCATCTGCACGGTTGTGTGCGTCGCGCTGCTTGCCACGATCACACTCTCTCTTGGCGAGACGTTCTTCCAGCTCTACTCGACGGATAACGCCCTACTCAAGCTCTGCATGATCGTGCAGCCGATCTTCGTCGTCGGGTTCATGATCGAGTCCATCGAGATGCTCGCCTCGTCGGTGCTGAACGCCATGGGCGAAGCGAAGATCGTCGCGTGGACGAGTTCGCTCGCGATTTGGTGCATTGAGCTACCAATGGCATATGTTGGCGCGATTATGCTCGGATACGGCCTTCCAGCGCTCTGGTACTCGATCTACGCGATGGAGATCGTGAAACTGGTAGTATTCAGCATCAAATTGTCGCGCACCGACTGGAACAAGATGGCGTACATCGCAACAGAGAACATGGAGGTTGCAGATATGACGGAGTGCGAATTGGAGGAAGAGGCACTGAACTGTGCGATGGCTGAGGGCGGCAACGCGCCGCCGGGACTCACCAATGTTCCACGGACGCCACTGACGCCGATCCCGACACCCTCGAGTGTCTCATCTTGCCAGTGGGACGACGATGTGCTCTAGAGGACAAAACAGCAAGTCCGTCGATCGCAGGATACACAAGAGGAAGGCCATCAGATTTGGATTCTACAGAGTTGATGGCAGTAGATAGTTATGTTGACAATGCACGAGAAATGACCATTCGTTGGCATACTACATCGTGCGCTTATGCTGCGTTGTAGCCGGTTGTTATTAGGTGCCTTCCTCAGGCACCTCAGAGCTCTCGATACGCACAGCATCGTGTATCCTCGCGCGCTGAGGGTACACACACTGCAAACCGAGAGCTGTGGGTATGCAGCAAGCACATGAGTTTGTCAGGTCGGCAGGATCGTGATACTTCGGCGATCCGCGCACACATGAGCAGAATACAGTGTCCTTCGTGGTTCCCCAAGTCGACCGAGTGCAGTTTTTTAATGGAATATTTCCTGAGAAATAGAGCATTTTTAGTGAAGTTTAATGTTTTCTACCAAAGAAACTGCTCTAGCTTTTTGTCGACCCTTAGGGGGGGGCAAAAGCACCTAACTTGTTATGTTGGATGGGACTTTCTCATCTGC
>JALBZZ010000555.1:0-20799 GCA_038051095.1 Globisporangium irregulare
ATACCAAAGTGATTATATTCGAGCGGTGGTCAGTAATGAGAGGCATATCTGTACAAGCGAATGTCCCATCTCGTCAACTGCATCCTCAACAGCTGATTTGGCCGCTGGGTCCAAAGCAAACTCGACTACGTCTGCAGCACCAATCTGTTTTCGTCAGACGAGACTGTTTTTGTATTTTCTATGCAAAAAATGAAGGTGCTAGTTTTTCCTTTCAAGCCAAACACATTGACGTTGTAGCATTAGTACTCACGCTCCGGACGGGAGATATAGACATATTGCTCCTGACTGGTGACATTCGAGTGAACTGCCACAAATGAAAATGGATGGAGCTCACAATCTCGATTGAGATGGCTTGAAAAAAGTGGGACAGTCAACGTTCAGTCAGTGATATACAGTAAATAAGCAATGATAGAACTACAACCACAATCCGCAATACAATCTGCTCACCGAAGTACAATACTGGCTGTAGCAACATCCTCTATCCCAAAGAAAGAAAGAAAAAGCGGCTCAATGCTAATAATGTGGAAGATTACGGCTGGGTTCACCAGTGCTAATCGCGTCAGCTTGTAGCCCTCCCCCTCCCATTCTGGTCACCCCCCACCCAGTCTCTATCAGGACTCTAATGTCTGGTGGCTGATCTGCAGTCCAGCCCAGTGCTTCTTCACACTCACAGTCCTAGTAACGCAACGCACTGCACCACCTACCTCACTTGTCAACACTTACACACCAAAACACCCACCCGCGCACGTCTGCGATGAAGCACAAGCTCCCGGAGGAAGTCATGCCGGAGCTCTACCTCACGCGCGAGGAGGGGCTCTCGGTGGAGAAAGAAGCCAACGACATGCTGCGTGACGCGCTCGCGTCGTACCGCGCGTTTGTCGCCGCAAACCGCGTCCTCCCGCGGGAGAAATGGAAGCGCGTCAAGTCGAAAGAGGGCTTTGATGTGTTTCGTTCGCGCAGCAAGAGCGCCGCTGTCGGCAAGAGTGATCGCAGCGCCAGTGAATCGTCGTCATCCTTCTCTCAATTGCGGTCGTCGCAGGCGTCGTCGAGCTCCGGCTCCAGCGGGACGCCAGCCTCCACGCCGGAGATCGAGCGATCGAATCCGAGCGATTCGTCTGGCTCGATGACTGCATCCCAGGTCAGCAGCACCGCCACGTCGGCGACCGCGGCCATGGCGCAGTTCCCAAAGGTGGTACTCACGGGCTTCGCCCCCGGCACCATAGAGGACGCCGCGTTTGGCGTGATCGCGAGCACCGAAGCGATCTGGCGGCTACGGAGTACGTACCTGCACGACCACCACCGGGACTGCAAGATCCTCGCGACGCTCAAGCGTCCATGCAAAGACGACCCGTTCCGATTCTTGGGCATCAAGTGGGCAGCGCGCAAGCTCCCGTCGTTCGTGCAGCAGCGCGACATGGTCTACTTGGAGAACATCGGCGTGGTCTACGACGCTGAGGGGAAGATCGAGATGGTCTACAACCTCATGCACTCGATCGAGCTGCCAGGCATCCCCGAGCTCTCGCAGTACGACATCCTGCGCATGAAGTTGTCGCTCTGCTACATCATGCGGCCGCACGACGACAAGTCGATCGAGTACTACTGCCGCGCGTTCTCCATTCCGTCCGGGGACGTGCCCTCGACCATCGCCGTGATGATTTACGCGGACGCGCTGCTCTCGACCATCAATCTCATCGACTGCTCGCACATGAAGAAGCTCATGTGGCTCACACAGCAACAACGGAAGCTCCGCGTGCAGAACGACGCAACGGCAACAACGACCAGCCAGGATGCCGACACCGTGACCCACTGCCAAGGCTGTTTGCGAGGCCTGAAGCTTTTTGGTGGACTCAACCGCCCCGTGTCCAGGTGTCAATGCTGTAAACGCATCGTCTGCGGCAAGTGCAGTAGCGAGCGGAAGCTCGTGCTCGACATTGCCGACGACGGCGCTGTGACGCAGAAGCCGCTCGCGTTCTGCGTGCAGTGCGTCGTCGAGGCGCGCGCGTTACCGGCCGTGAAGATCGCGGTCGCCACGGCAATCAGCTGGTACGAGGATTGATAACTGAGCTAGACGCTACGAAAGGGGAAGACGAAGAAAGAGAGAGTAAGTAGAAATCAGCGCTTTTTAATATGTATAAACTCACTCACTCTCCCAATTAAACTGCTGCAAGGTACTGGTATATAGGTAGACAGACACCTGTGATAGCGCAGAAGAAGACTGTGCAAACGCATGGTTATCGTGGCGAGTGGCTGGTGTTGACACTCCTGCTTTTGACAAGGTCATGGCTAGTGCTGCTGGTGGCATCGGGGGTTGGCGCGGTGGCAGCCGCGATCTCCAGACCCGACAACTTCTTCGCCTCTAGCACGCACTGCACGCAGAACGCGAGCGGCTTCTGCGTCACGGCGCTGTCGTCGGCGATGTCGAGCACGAGCTTCCGCTCGCTACTGCACTTGCCGCAGACGATGCGCTTGCAGCACCAGTACGCCGCGGAGGAGCGCAGGAAGCCGCTGAGCCCCTTGAAGCTCTTGGTGCACAAGTGGCAGTGGATCGCGGTCTCCATGGTCTTGGTCGTGTACGGCACGGTCTCGAGGCGCTGCTGCTGCGTGAGCCACATGAGCCTCTTCGCGTACGCACACGCGATGACGTTCGCTGAGAGTAGCATCGCGTCGGCCACCAGCGTCCTGGTGACCGCGCCGATCATGTCGCCTCCCGGAGCAGTGAAGCCGCGGCAGAAGAGCTCGATCCGGCTCTCATCGTACTGGCGCGAGATGAAACAGAGCGAGAGCTTGATGCGGATGACGTCGAACTGGCGCAGCTCCGGGATGCGCAGGATCTCGATCGAGTGCAGCAAGCTGTAGTGGGAGGTGATCTTGCCGGAACTCGGGTCGCGGATCACGTCGGAGCTCTCGACGAAAAGCAAGTCGCGCTGCGTCGTGAAAAACGCGAATTTCTTAGTCGACCACTTGACGCCGAGGAAGCGGAACGGGTCGTCTGGCGTCGGCCGCTACAGCGTCGCGAGGATCTTGTAGTCGTCGCGCTCGTCGTCGATGAACGCGCTACGCAGCTTCCAGAGCACCTCCGTGTCGGCGAGGTTTCCTAGCGTCAAGTCCTCCACTGTGCCAGAGTAGAAGACCGTGGCGACCACAGTCAGCGTGCGGCGCGGCTTACTGGCTTCAAGCATTGAGTCGGTCTTGGAACGAACCATTGTTGGAGGTCGAAGAGGTCATCTGGTCGGATTGTGGACCTGCGCCAAGGCTACTACCACTCGCAGAGGCAGTCATCGAAGCCACCACAGCCTTTCGCGCTTGCTCGAGCACCTCCTCTTTCGCGTACGTCGAGCCCGAGACCAAGTGGGGTGCCTACAGCGACCAGGCTGCTGACGAGCCAGTATGGTGTTTGTAATCGTAGCCTTTGCGCGTGCGGTACACCGCGAGGTTCTCGCGGGTCTTGACGAACTTTCACCGGTCGTGCGGCAGTTCGCGGTTGCTGGCCACCATGTCGTCGAACTCGCCAATTGTTTCGCACACCATGCGCTGCGCCTCCTGCGTAATTGCCTCGGCTTACTCGGGAGAGAGCTCCAGGGGCGGGAGCGTACCTTGTGAAACCTTGAACTTCATAGGGAATCTGTTGATGGTAAGTAACTGAGTGAGGATGGCGAGTAACGCGGATGTATGTGCGTGTGACGGGATGGTAACAACTGATCCTGTGATTCCTGTTGTTGTTGCCGCTGCTGCTGCTGATACGATAGTGAGGTGTGCCACTTGCTCCTGATCGCTCAAATTGCCAAGTGAGGCTTTCTCTCTTGCTGAGAGCGGTTTGCTTTTCGCTGGGACCCACAGGACAGGAAGGGCTCGCTGCTTGTATGTAAAGAGAAAAGCGAGCGTACCTGCCCGACGTCAAGGTATCAAGTCAATCAGCAAGAAGGTCCAAACAGTGGACAGTGAGTCTGCGTACAGTACTCCGTTGCCATTGGGGGTTCCAATGAGGAGCTCCGTTCAACCCAGCAGTACGTGTATGCTTGACGAGTGGGCGTTCGTCAACCTTCATGAGAGAGATCTGGCGTCATCAACGGGTTGGGTGGGGAACATGAACACACAAGAGTATTAGGAGTCTCGAATCAATATGTAACACCTTACAACCTTTGGCTGTTTTTCCTGCGGAGCCGAATGCTGAATTGGGTGGTATGTAGTGTGAACCGCTGGGCTTCTGGGATCATCTGAGGGAATTTTGTCAGCAAGTATCGTACAGTTGTGGAGAGAGGGAAAGAGATGGCCAGAAAGGGTGGTCGCTGTCACCAGCAAGAGCTATGCAACCGGAGGTAGCTTCTTCGAACCGAGATGTACCGTAGAATCCTACAGACACCTGTGGAGGGAGATGGTGGGTGGCTTTTGATGGAGCCAAGTCTGTGTCAGTTTTGGACCCCTGCAGTCTGCGCTCGGGCTGCAAATCAGATTAAATCGATGGCCACTGTCATTGTTTCATTTTGATTACTAGAAACCGAGGTACTGCACCAGTGAGTTGACATTTCAGTACACCAGTGGGTCTGCGAATACGAATGGAAGTGTGTTCGATCTGTTAGAGGCCAACTAATCGACGTCATAGCATACAGAAAATATTTTCCTATGGCGCTGGCATCTCTGCGAGCGCGACTTCGCATGTCAACGCCTGCTTGGCCTCGAGAACGCAGCGCAGACAGAACATGAGCTGCTTGATCTTCATGTCCGAGTTGCGCGAGACCTCCATGGGGATCTTCTTCTCCACGCTGCACTTGTGGCAGATGGCTTCCTGGCACGCCATGCAGATAAGGCGCGAACGTATCAGGCTGCCGAGAGACGAGAGCTTCGCATCGCAGTTGCCACATGTTTTACTACCGCGACTGGTGCTGGTGCTATTACTATTCGCAGATGAAGGCGCTGAGGAATGTGACGACGAGGACGAGGACGACGCTGAGGAGCGTGATGCTAGTGCCACGTTCACATCGCCACCGACCCGCCTCTTGGAGTTCATGAGCCAGATGAGCTTCTTCACATACGCGGACTCGACAACGTGGATCGAGGACAGCAGAAAATTGGCAAAGACCGTGTTGATCCCCCACCCGTCGGCAAACATCCCGCGTGTATCTGCGAAGCCCTGGCTGAACTGCTCGACCGAGGTCTCGTCGTATCGTCGGAGCAGCAGACACGTCGAGAGGTTGATGCGCACAACATCGAGGGGTTTCATGGCGTTGATGCGCGGGATGTTGTCGATAGAGTGGTAGACATAGTATCCGACCTGGTCGCCATTAGAGTCTGTCGCGAGCCCCGTGGCTTCGAAGCACACGTCGTCGCGCGTTTGCGCGAGCGCGCTAACTCTCTTTGTCATCCATTTAACGACCAGCGACCGGTATGGCTGTTCGGGCGTTGGGGCGTGTATCGTCGCCAGGATCTTCACAGCATCAAACTCGTGCTTGATGATCGCGTCGCGACGGCGTGAGAGGCTTTCTGTGTATCCTAGCACTCCAAAGACTGCTTCTTCAACTGTGCCTAGCAAAGTTCCGGTCGTGATGACGAGCGGTAGATTCGCTGGCTTTGAGATCTCGATTGAGGCTTGTTGAGTTGAAGGCGCCATCCTTGCGGTCTCCATGCCATGGTGGCTGTCGCTGTCGCTGTCGCTGCCTGTGCTCCTATATACGCTGACGTTCTCCCTGCTCTTGACGTACTTCCACTCGTCTCTAGATAATTGCCGGTCATTCGCGACAAAGAGCTCGTGCGCCGCAAACGTCTCGGCGACAATGTGGTCGGCTTCGTCGATGATCATGCGCTCCTCGTCGGGCGTGAGCGTGAGCGGCTGCATCGTGGCGTGCGGGGACTGAACTGAACTGAACTGAGTGGGGGACGTGAGCCACCTGTGAGGTTATCCTGTACGAGCTGTGACGAGAAGACAAATGATAGAGTACCACCAGAGTCGCTGGAGGGACTGTGCGTGCGTGTGCCTGTGGTCTTGGAGTCGAATTGCAAAATGATGAGAGGGAATTGTGGGCCGCATTGGTAATCACGGGGTCATTTGGGGGCGGTATCACGTGTGAATAAGTGGCTGAGGAGAGAGCACTGTCGTGATGGCTCTTCTGTTTTGAGTGTGTGTCGCAAAAGAGGAGGAGAAGAGAAGGGAGGAGAAGAGAGGGGAGGAGAAGAGAGGAAGGAGTCAGGCACAATGCCCAGAGACGTGGTTAACATGCTGGCTACTGGGGCTGGGCACTATCTGCCGCGTCTGCTCGACGGACGCGCCTTCTGTTGTCGCGAGTCGAGCGGAGCGCTACTCAGCAAGCTTGTCTTGGTATTCCTGCGACTTGGCGTATCGAGAGCAACGCATTCGGTTGATACTAGCAACACTAAATACCTCCATGGACTGCGCTTCTGGACATCACCAACGAGCGCTGAATAAAACGAGAATGCACCCCTTGATTCTAGAGACTGTGGTACTCGTGGTGATGGCGTGCGAGAGCACAGGATACAGATGCACTCAAAAATTGCAACGTAACCCTGCGCGGGTTCACTCTGGATAAGCATGCTTGACGCAACAAGCTTTCCAGGTTTCCCTGCCACCAGGTCAGTCAGTTGCTCACAGGTGCATCAGGCAGGACAGGCCCATGCATGAGCGCTCTGTATACTCACATCTGGAGCGGGAAGCGTGGTTCACTCCAAGTTGATTTAACGAGAGAGCAAAAGTGGATCTATTTCACGCAGGACGGACATTGTGCTAGGTCTTCTCGCTGGTGCTCGAATCCACCAACTAGAAGTGGAGTCGGGCATTCAGTGCATGCATGCTCTGCTTCAACGTACAGTATCGCGACCATGCGTGCTGGATACTCTGTACTACTTTGACGACCGCGAACTCGGATTGAAGCTTTAGTCTCAGAATCCGAAACTCAAATCCACAGCCTCGACTGAGTCATGAAGATGTGAGTCCAACTAGCTCGCAGAGAGAAATGAAAGGTGTACTCGTCGTGTGTCTACGCGAATGGGTACATTTCAGTGTTTTGCTTCGGACACCACTTGGTCAACGCGAACTGGGCCCAGACCCAGTGAGCCCTCGTTCGCCCTTTCACTTGTATGTATATGGCCACTGCGCAACTCTCTTTTTTCTGAGAGCAATTGCGTGCGGTCAATAGTGTGAGCCTCAGTGTCCATTTTCAGTGAGAAAGCGCATTCGCGAAGGGTGAGAAAGGACACGATGCACACCATCAAGGCAGTCAGACTCATCGTTTGTAGCTCCTGTTGGGCGACTCAGTCGAGCCGACCAACAGCCATGGGTTCAGTCCGAGGACGTCATCCATCGAATCCAGATAAAAAGACAGCGCTACTGTTGTTCGATAAAGTGTCGTCGCGTCGAGAGTTTGGCCACGTTGAAGTTCAATACTCACTCGCTTTGCGTGACGCGAGCCGCGTCCACCTCTCCACCACTCCGCAAATCTTTCCTGCAGCTCCTCGCTCATACATAGAGGAAGTAGCCATATCGCACGTCGTCGAACTCTTCTTGGACGGCATACGAATGACATCAGGGGAAGGAAACGTCACCACAATAGTGATACTTCGAAAGTCGCGCGAATAGACGCATACTTACCGACGATAAAATAAGCAATGGAACGAATACAATTGTGCAAGGAAGCATGGGCAGAGGTGACAACAGCCAGTCGAATGTGTGTCGTTCGACGTCGACGGGGGGCTCATTCGGTCGCGCATCGTTCGAGCAGCCAGCCTCATTACCATCAGAACCACACATTGTAGCTATCACTGGCTGTCGTGCTGCTCTATCGCCTCTTCTTTCCCTAGGTGTTGAGCTGGAGACCCAGTCCTGTGCCTGCGGAAACCAGGACGAGCTGCCGCGGTGTTGGCAAACATGGCGTTCGCGCTTGCCTTGCGGGACACGAAGCCTTTTCCCTGATCACGGCAGTCAAGACAGTTGCATGCCGAATCGGCTCGCGAAAAGCAGCTCGAACTCACGGACCTTGGTTCTACAACGGACAGCACACTAAGTTCGCTGTAGTTGCTAAAAGGAATTGTTGTGTATCCCTCCCTCCACAATATTTCCATTATGTAAATGTCGAATGACAATCCAAGTTCATTGAGTGATGGTCATCGATTTACCACCACTCATGGTCCGATTCATAGTTACCAGAAAAACCATATCAACCTCCACTTGGATGCAACGACAGAAAGGCAAGAGGAAGAGTCAAAGATGGGGTAGGTATCTATTATTGTTTTCCTGCTACTAGCCTAGCGTACCGCGAATGCGTCGTTCCTAGGGTGTGATTTCCGCCAACGCAATCGCGAATGCCGGCGCCTGCTTGGCCTCGAGAACGCAGCGCAGACAGAACATGAGCTGCTTGATCTTCATGTCCGAGTTGCGCGAGACCTCCATGGGGATCTTCTTCTCCACGCTGCACTTGTGGCAGATGGCTTCCTGGCACGCCATGCAGATAAGGCGCGAACGTATCAGGCTGCCGAGAGACGAGAGCTTCGCATCGCAGTTGCCACATGTTTTACTACCGCGACTGGTGCTGGTGCTATTACTATTCGCAGATGAAGGCGCTGAGGAATGTGACGACGAGGACGAGGACGACGCTGAGGAGCGTGATGCTAGTGCCACGTTCACATCGCCACCGACCCACCTCTTGGAGTTCATGAGCCAGATGAGCTTCTTCACATACGCGCACTCGACAACGTGGATCGACGACAGGAGGAAGTCTGCAAAGACCGTGTTGATCCCCCTCCCATCGGCAAACATCCCGCCTATATCCGCGAAGCCCTGACTGAACTGCTCGACTGAGGTCTCGTCGTATCTTCGGTAGATCGAGCACGTTGAGATGTTTATCCGCACCGCATCGAGGAGCTTCAAGTCTGTGATGCGGGGGATGCTGTCGATCGAATGACACACGTAGTACGAGACCTGGTCGCCCCTGGAGTCGATCGCGAAGCCCGTGGCTTCGATGTACACACAATCCCGAGCTCTCGAGAGCGCGCCAATGCCTCTTGTCGACCATTTCACCACCAGCGACCGGTACGGGTGATCGAACGTTGGCGTTCGGATCGTCGCCATGATCTTCACTTCGTCGAACTCGTGTTTGACGAGTGCGTCGCGGCGGCGCGCGAGGCTCTCGGTGTACCCAAGCGCGCCAAACACTGCGTCTTCGACTGAGCCCAGCAAGGTTCCGGTCGTGACGACGAGTGGGAGATCCACGGGCTTGGTGATCTCGATCGATGACTGGTCATTCGAAGACGCCACGACACTCTGGCTGTCACTACCTGTGCTTCGGTACACGCTGACGTTCTCCCTGCTCTTGACGAATTTCCACTCATCCTTGGGCATTTCGCGACCGTTCGCGACAAAGCGCTCGTGCGCCGCGAATGTCTCGGCTACAATGTGATCGGCTTCGTCGATGATCATGCGCTCCTCGTCGGACGTAAGTGTCAGCGGCTTGGCCATGGCGAGCGAGAGATGGACAGACATGGCGGTATCCACCTGTGCGTCTGCCTGTGAGAAGAGAAATGATACCCAACAGACTGGAAAGAGCTACGAGTGTCTGTGTGGCGTGGGGTCGAGTTGCCAAGTGATGCGATGAGAGGGACCCCTATCGGGAGATACCTCGGTACATAATCAACTGTGATCGCTCGGGAGCATCACGCACGAGGGATAAGTAGCTGAGAAGCAGAAGCACAAGGCTGGCGCTACCGTCTGAGCCCGTCACGTTCTCGCAATGACCAAAGTGAATCGATTCACAGTCAATCTCGACGCAGATCTTCGGATCATAGCCGCCATACCTGTCTCTTCTCGGTTTCCTATCAAGGTTGACGGGTGGAAAAGGGTGGTGATGGGTACACTGGCCATAGACTGTGTGTCGCTGACGGTAGGTTCAGACATACTGGATAGAGGCGAGCAGAGCTGTCTGGTTATGCAGTGGGGTGTCGCAGCAGAACGCCGAGGAACCCACCAATCGCGCGTGGTACTGTGTGGGTGTGTCTGTCTAACGCTCCGAACGCCGCCTCATCTGCCTTAGGGACACATTCGTTGTTGATTCACGACGTCAGTCTAACCAGCCAAACTCATCTCGATGGCGAGCTATAGAACAGAATGCATTCTTCGAGTTCTCTCTAATACCAGCACTCACATAGATTCACAACAGATTCTGCCAGCTTGCATCGCTATGAGTTTACTGCACCTAGGTTCAGATCTTCTGTGATCAATGGAGGGCCAACGGGTGGCGGGATGGCGAGCGTGCAGGTTTCAGGTGCTGCACTGAACCCACGCGTAAATCTTCTGGGATCGTGTCGGCATGCTTGAAGAAGCGAGTCCTAAAAGCACCAACCAGGGCTGGCTATTTGATTGCTCGTGGGTCCAGAATAAGGTACAATATGGAGGGAGGAAACGTTGACTCATATGGCGCCGTGAACCCAAACGCGAGCAAGGGAGACTTGCTTTGATGAGAGAGAGAAGCAAAGCGAGCGAGCAACCGTCTCAACTGCTCGATTAAGAAGAAGCTGGGGTCCTTGGAGGGTTTGTTTGAGCATGGTGCCTTGTGGATCAACTGACTCGCAATGCTGCGTGCTTGTATGTTCCCAGGCACTACAGTTGAGCCGATGATCATTTCAGAGAAAGCAGAGAGAGAGAGAGAGAGAGATGCGATAGTACAGTAGATTGCCAGTCTGCAAATGGGATCAATTTCGCAGGCCTGTCCCCTTTTTGCCGGACGCAAATGAGTGAGCACTTCTTCCACCCTCACATGCCACTCAACATGGTCCCCATGTGACGTTACCAACCTCTCTTCTTTCTCTCTTTGTGCTCCTCTCTCGCTCTTGTGAAACCAAAGCAATGGGGCTTGATCTGCCTCATAATGTACGGAGGTGTGTACCCATGTGTCACCCAAATGGGTTCGTTTCAGTGTTTTACAAATCTGGTTTCACCGTGGACAGATAGATCTCTTGGTTTCCTTCTCACCACTATCAGCCACAAACTCAGTAAATGGATGGTCGATCAGAGGAGGTCCAAAGCCACAACAACTCTTCCTTTGTTGTCGATGCGCCCATAACCGAGCTCGCAGAATACATACCAGTGGATCGCCAAGACCTGTCCAAACCAATCAGCCCCCAGTTGAGAAAGTCCAGTCTTCTCATTCAGGGCGGGAAGGTGCGATACCTACTAGGCAGCACGCCATCACTGGGTGCCACGTTGTGGATCTTGTCGTCGAGATTGCAGTCACAGATTTACAGATTTGCTTTCAGATGAATTCTTTTATGGCAGAAACAGCAACGATCGCACCGCCAAATCAAGGCCAACTGTACACGTGTGAGGAATCGGCACACTGTGTTGTGGGATGCGTGCGCACCCGTCGCCTGGTTGCTCCTCGAAAAGACTCGGTTGGTCAGTTACCGTCGCCTGCAAAATCTCACGCGTCATTTTCTCGACGTTGAAGACACTGCTGCAACGCCCAGGCGCGTCAGTCGAAGCGCGTGGGCTATCCGCGAAACGCGATTGACAGCACTTGTGCGAGCGGATCCGGCTTGTCTGTCGTTGGGTTCGCGTCGGAAGCGCAAATCGCCAAAGCGCTACACAGAGCACGATACGATTGATGAGCGGTCCCTATCTTTAAGTCGTGGGTGGAAATGCGCAGGAGCGGACGTGGCGACGCGAATATGAAAATCACAATCACCCTACTTATGTGTGGCCATGCGTCGCCACGTCGAGCCCCACGACGCCTTAACCAAGTTGAAGTCTGGTGCTCTCTTCACGACACGACATTTTCCCTGTAGTGGCCCAGCAGTCATCGTGTCGTCGAAATAATATACTGATAGAAACCCAATCACCTGATCGAGGAGAAAGCCTTCAACACCACCACCGTGCCTGCAGTCGTATCACAGCGCATGCGTGCGATATACTTCTGAGTGAGCCCCGCTGACAGGTACATGTACGTACAGTACCTTCTGGGAGCTTGAGCTTGTAGTGCTTGGTCGCGCACTGCTTCAGAGTTAAGCTAGAGTAGACTGCATTGCTGCTCCAGTTTGCTGCGGAGGTGCAATATTGATAGAGAGACGACTCGCTTACCTTTACATACCTTGAGTGGCGGTCATAGTCGACTATCACTCACAGTCGAACAGCCTTGACACAATTGCGAGGACAGAAGTAAGAATGCTGTAGACAAGCGAAACGAGTTTCATCGATTTTAAGAAGCACGAGACTGTAAAACCTGTGACTGCACGGACGGGCGGAGATGGGGCCTGGGCCAGGTCGCCGTCCAGGACACCTGGCCGAAGCCACGTCTGCTGGATCACTTCCTGTAGCCTCTGATTAGCGTAGGGATGTAATAGGTTTGGTCCTACTGCCCGAGTTCGAAGCTCCAGGCAATGCAAGTTTCCCACCACTAGATGAAGCTCAGTGGCGAGTCCAGGTCGGGGTTTAAGGTCTTGGAACGTTATAGCCGCATGACTCAGGCAGTACTGTATCGACCACCAACCGATGCTCAGCTTGTCAGTTGTTCTGACAATCTCGTTACCCCGAAAGAATTTTACAGCAGTCTCACACGCTCACGCTGACTGACTGGCTACCAGGCTGCGACTACGGAAAGACCGGATTGGATGGGGATGATCTGTGTATGATGTGCTCTATTTCTCTCGGTCCCATGTCCCTACCTACCTATGTTACCTACCTACCGACTGTTGTAACAATGCGCCGTGCCTACTACCAGGTCCGTTCCTATGGTGTCGTGAGCTCGAGCAGTGCGATATCACGCGCCGGTATCTGCTTCGCCTCGAGCAGGCAGCGCACGCAAAACGTGAGCTGCTTGAGCTTCATGTCGAAGCTGCGCGAGACCTCGATCGGGATCTTCTTCTCCACGCTGCACTTGTGGCAGATGTCTTCGCGGCACGCGAAGCAGACGAGCCGCGAGCGCAGGAGGTTGCCGAGTGACGAGAGCTTCGCATCGCAGTTGCCGCACGTTTTTTTGCTGCTGGAGCTGCTGTTGTTACTGTTGTTGCTACTGGCGTTGGCTGAAGGTGCCGACGAGTTTGTCGACGGCGACGACAAGTCCGACGAAGACGACGACGACGACGTCGTTGTCAGGAACTGGTTATTTGCCTGCCGCTTGGTGTTCATGAACCAGATAAGCTTCTTGATGTACGCGCACTCGACAACGTGGATCGCTGCGAGCACGTAGTCGGTGTAGATTGTGTTCACTCCTCGCCCCTCGGCGAGCATCCCTTTCGTGTCCACGAAGCCGCGCGCGAAGAACTCGATCGACGTGTCGTCGTAGGGTCGAGCGATCGTGCACTTGGAGATGTTGATGCGCACGACGTCGAGGTGCCCCAGGCCTGTGATGCGCGGGATGTTGTCGATCGAGTGGTAGATGTAGTACGCGACCGGGTCGCCGCTCGAGTCGACCGTGAGGCCCGTCGCCTCGAAGACCACGGCATCGCGCACCCGCAAGAGCGCGCCGATGCTCTTCGTTGCCCACTTCACGACCAGCTGTCTGTACGGTTCCTGGGGCGTCGGGCGATGGATCGTTGCCAGGATCTTGGTTGCGTCATACTCGTCCTTGGTGAGCGCGTCACGGCGGCGCGTGAGGCTCTCCGTGTACCCGAGCGCGCCAAAGACCGCGTCCTCGACTGTACCTGCCAGGGTCCCTGTGGCAACGACCATCGGGAGGTTCGCCGGCTTGGAGATCTCGATCGGGGTACTCAACGACGACGCCGAAGTGCCTATGACGCCGCTGCTGTTGTTCCCTGTGCTCCTGTACGCGCGGATGTTCTCCTTGCTCTTGATGTATTTCCACTCGTCCTTGGACAGTTCGCGCCCGTTCGCGACAAAGAGCTCGTGTGCTGCAAATGTCTCGCCTAGAATGCGGTCAACCTCGTCGATGATCATATTCTCCTCCTCGGGCGTGAGCTTCAGCGGCTGCATCATGTCGTACAAGTGCTGCGCGGTCATGATGCTCATGTGTGTCTGTCTGTGTCTGTCTGTCTACGGCTGTGGGAAACTGTTTGTGTGCCGAGAAAGCTGTAATGGCCCTCGCTCGCTCGTTTAATTGCTGCTGCTGATACTGCTACTGCTGGGAGATATGTCGGCGTGGAGTCGAATTGAAAAGTGACGAGATAATCTCTAATGGGCGAGCAAGGGAGGCGAGGCGAGGTATATGCGCAGTACCTACACAGTAGTACCGGCCACGAGTTGCCATGGGCGGAGGATGGAGCGCCAAAGAGGATAGGTGGAGGAGAGCAGCGCGATTTGCAAGTGGTGGCGAGTGATGGCTCTTCTGCACTTGGTGGGTGTCGCTGGAAGCTCGCTGAGAATTCGCGCAAATCCGACGCGCGGTAAACGAGCTGTCTACGCGTCTATGCTCACGACCCGGGGTTTGTCTCCTCGGACGCATTCGCTGGCGACCCTGCCTGCGCGGCGCGTCGAGCGAGCAATGCGTGACTTGTATTTCTGCTGCTGCTTTGGGATGTTCCTACCGACCGGCACATGTCGACGGTGAGCTGAGGCATTCGAGCATCCGCTCACGGTACTATCTGTACTGTCTGTATACACCCACCCGCATGGGTTGCATTTCGTTGTATCGAGGACGCTAACGAGGGAATCCAGGTCTCGAGACCGTGGTACACCTGGAGAAATTTGGGCGTGCGATTACAGTTGCCCTCGAAGATCACGCATAAACGCAGTTGGGGTGTGCATGTTTGAAGAGAGATCGGATAGAAGATAGCTCCAGCGTAGGTTACTCACAACAGGAAGGTAGGACAGTCATTTGCACAGGAGGATTCGTGAACCCATGTTTCGAGGCCTGCGTGGTGAAAAGAGCTGCAAGAAGGACCATCTCAATCTCAGCCTTCCTCACCCTCGTGCAAGATCGCCCGCTGACTCGCAAGAGACGATGCATGGCGAGAATCGAGAGAGGAACGAGCGACTCGCAATCGACGAGCGAATTGGCGACAAGCCGGTTTTCGCCAGGCGCAAACGAGCATGAATGACAAAAGTTGAGTGGATCCACTCAGCTTTAACACCTCCTGCTTTGCTCTCTCTCTATCTATCTATCTCATTCACGATACCCACACTGAAACTGGCTGGCTTCCTCACCCATTCGTAAATGTTCTGCACTGTCAAGGAATAATAATATATCGCTCGATCGTGGAGCGTGCGTGCGTGCGCCAGCCACACTTGTGTGAACAATCAATCATGAGTGTGGGTGAGGCGCGTTTGTCGAGTTGTCAAGAGGCCTCTTCTCCATTTCCAAAGAGCTCACTGTGCAGTCGTTGATTGCTAAGTTGTAGGAAGTGCAGATCCAAGGCCGCAGAATATTAATATGCACGTGCGTGCCTTGAAGCGCCGTCCCACTTGTCAATGGGGGGCGACTTTCAAGTTGGCTCATAAGTGGCCGAGGACCCATCTGTTCCAGTCATGGGTACAGCTCCAAGACTGAAGCCATAACTACCCCAGACAGACAGCTGTCGCCACGTATTGACACAAACGTTCGCCTCTCTGTTCGATGGACGTCAACGGTAGACGTCAACGTCATCGATGGTGCTCAAGGTACACGTTCGAAAGGTCAAGCAACCAAGTCCCTCTTTCCCAGGATCGTTAGGGCATCTTATGGATTCAAGTGTACATTGTGTGGCTCGTTTCCCCTTTCCCAAGAAGCCGACAAAGTCAGCCACCCAGCATTCTTTCGCGCCTCATTCGCTGTCGACCGTAGTGACTTCATTACTTACTGTACGGCGCGGACGCGGACACGGACACGGAGGGCATCAATCGAGGCGTCCGAGGTCGGAACCTGAGGATCCTCAAGAGAAAGCCACGACGCGCGACGACCCAAGTCAGTTCTACAGTACCGTATCGCCGCTTGCAAACGTGAGGGTGGCAACCTCGCTACGTCCCACGGCAGCACTTTGGCGTCCATCAAAGCCAAATCCATTACAACGGTGCGAGCTGGCGCTGAAGGAACTGAACCGAAGTCCCGAGAGCAGCTAAAGCGTGTGTTCCATCAAAAGTGGCTCGATTGGAGCGCCACGTTCCAACCAACGAGTCCGTAGCCATCCAGCCCGCCAAGCTTCTAGTCAATGCAAAGCCCATCGACTGCTGCCAGCCAGTCATTATGAACCATCCCATAGGGACGCGCTTTTGATGACTCCAGGACTTTACCGTTTTGTTTTGTTTTCTTTTTTGGGACAGCTGAGGTGAGATATCTCGAGAGTTGCCATCCCAGCGTCTCACCTCGAAGCAAAAAGCGACTTATTGAACGGTAGGTACCGGATCACGCACTGGATTTGATCGTGGGAGGTGGTGTCCCTTGGGACGGACTGGCTGGCAGCGAGTGGAACGCGAGAGAAGCGAACACACGCTGGTCGGGAATGGCTCACACCCTTTGAATTCGTCGCATATGTAGCAACGGCACATCATAGTCGATTTGGTCAACAGCAAGCTCCAGTTGGTGACAACCATTTACCGCTTGGCAAAAACCAGAGCTCCTCTGAAGCTGGGCAAACCACTGTTAGATTTGGAAATGGCTTGACTTTGGGAACAAAGACAGCGCTTTTTTCCTCAAAACTTTGGAGTCGTCTGATCGTGTGTTGTGGAGCCGTGGTGGCTGATTTGCAGATCTGTGAAAAATGAAAAATGGCCTGTCCTCGATTGGATGGGAGGCACTCATCTCCAGGGTCAAAGACGAGGATTGGACGAATGGATTCATCATGTCATCCACCTAAAAAGAAGAAAGAACAGGAAGAAGAAGAAAAAGAAAAAGAACACAATGACGACGATGGTGTTGTTGCTGGGAATGAGTACGCGCCTGGACACCTCTGTTGTTGAGAGCCTAGCTCAAGAGAAGCTTTGATCAAAGGAATCACACTCACCGTTTGTCTTGCATATCGAGACAGGACCACAACAAGAAACATGCTCCTTATGGGACTCGACACGATGTTAAACGAGCGAAACAAAGCTGAGTGCTCTTATTAATAAAACTGTGGCTCTTTTGAATACACAGCTGTACTATCACGTGTCTTTAAATTTATAAGACTGGTTACGACCAGAACAGAGCCCAAGAGGATGTGCATTCGCAGCGCATATCCCAGGTTACAGTACAACATGACTAACCTTGAAAAGAAGAACAGGGGCTTTTGGGAGATTATGAGTTGCTGTTAGCTTGTTGGCCCCTTGGTGGCTTTGCTTTGCGCCTCCAGCTGGGATCGCTGCGAGAAAATGAGGCGAGATGACTCTTGCTTTCCAGTGTGGCGCAGCAGTCCACACAGCAAAAGCCATGAGGCAAAGCCACAAGCGAAGTGCAAAACGGAACGAAGATTCACCCACCCACCCATTCCAGCCTGAACAGCCTCTCACAACACGATCACACGGCTGCTGGCAGCTGGCGCGCTCGCGAAAAAACAGCTTTTTCCTCACGCCTTCTTTCGGCACTGCCCGGTTGTCGCATCGTCGCCCGTAGAAATAAATAGGTGAGCCATATTACGACCAATGTGTGACAGTTTGAGGCTCTTTGAATGCCCTGATATCGTTATTATAGAGGTATATGCATATTACAAGAAGGTTCTTAAAATCCACCAGGTGTGTATCAGAAACTGGACGCGTCAAGCGTTGCACCTTTTCGGAGCCACTCACTGCTGCGTGTGGCCCGTTTTATGTCCGTTTTTTAAGAAGAAATGATGTACATCATCGAGCCTCTTTGCGTAACCCACCCACAGACCTGCTGCTACTGTCTTTCTGGTTGGCTTGACTGTGTATGAGTGAAAGTGAGAATGAGAGAGAGAGAGAGAGAGAGAGAGAGAGAGTGATGGAGTGATTGCCGAAAGCGTGCAAAGCCACGGACGGACGGAGGCATTGCGCGCTTTCCCCTCTTCTTCTCGTGACGCAGCAGCTCCTCCGCCACTCGGCCGTTCACCTCCCCCTCGCCTTCGCCTCGCCTGCTGCATCATCCAAGCTTCTCGAAGCCCCTGAGATCTCTCTCGCCAGTGTCCAGTCGCCAGTTGCACCAGCAGTGAAGCCACACACACACGCCGACACACGCAGTCGAAAAGATCGCGCTTGCTTGCCTGCTTGCGTTCTCCTCTCCTACATCATACACACACAGGTACTCATTCGTTAGCTGACTGACCATGGGCTTTCAGATGCCGGAGAACTCGCTGCCAGAGCTCCGGTTCTCGCCCGAGGAAGAGCAGGCGTTCGTCGACCTCGCGGACCGCATCGTCGCCGAGACGCTGCACATCAACGAGGAGTTCATCGCGAACCAGCGCAAGCTCTCCAAGCAGGAGTGGAAGCTCATCAAGGCCAAGGAGCAGATGCAGGTCTACCGGAAGCGCAAGGTGAAGGAGGGCACGCCGCAGCGACCGCGTCTGCTCTCCGGCACGCTACTCGAGAATCACCTACACCAGAACAACTACAGCGATAGCAGCCAGCACGGCAGTGGCAGCGGCGGCCACGCGAGCTCAGGAGTGCAATCCTCGCTCCACCACCAGCACAGTCACTCCACGAGCTCCTCAGACGAGCGGGAGTCCGACAGCGCCTTTGGCGACGACGGCATCGTCGAGCACGCCAAGCCTGCACACGTGCCAATAGTCGTGGCGCACGGCATCCTGCCCGGTACTGTCGAAGACGTCGCGTTCGGCACACTCGCGCACACCGAGTACGCATGGCGCCAACGCAACTCGTACGTACAGCAGGCGGACTTTGACGCGCGCAAGATCCTCGCGACGATCCACACGCCGACCGAGGATGACCCGTTCCGGTTCCTCGGCATCAAGTGGACCACGCGGGCCTTTGGCGCGTTCATGTCCCGGCGCGACTTTGTGTACATTGAAGCCACGGGCATGGCGCTCGACTCGAACGGCGACCGCGTGTCCTACGAGCTGATCCACTCGATCGAGCTCAAGCAGATCCCAGAGTTCAAGCAGCTGGAGATCATTCGCGGCAAGTTCTCCAAGTGCGTCATCTCGCGCCAGTATGACGCGTCGTCGATCGAGGTGTACTGCCGGAGCTTCTCGGACCTGGGCGGCGAGATGATGGAGTCGGTGAGCACGAACGCGCAGTCGGAGAACATCCTCACAGTGGCGAACTCGGTCGAGTGCTCGTACGTAAAGAAGATGACGTGGCAGATGCAGCGAAACCGGCGCACCAAGAGCCAGATCGAGAAGCACGCGGCGATCAAGAACTGCGAGATGTGCGACAAGAAGCTCGGCAACCTCTTCCAGTCGGGCTCGGCGTGCCAGATCTGCCGCACGATGATCTGCAACAAGTGCTGCGTGGAGAAGAAGGTGACGGTGGACATCTCCGAAGAGGTGACGCAGAAGATGCTCTCGTTCTGCCTACCGTGCGTCATCAACGCCAAGAAGCTCCCTGCTTGGGATGTCGCCGTGGCCAACATCCCGTTCGACCACTAGGGTGGATGACGATGACCGACTATTAAAACAAGCAGCAAGACGCGCCAGAGGCAATGTAAAACAATTCCAGACTACTCTGCAACCCAACCAAAAGACCGATATCAACCAAGTACAAGTACCCAAGTGTGAACATTAGGCTGAAAGAATGTCGACAACGACAACGACACCCATAGATAGAGCAGATAGATAGATAGTTAGATAGGCTGATTGACAGACTGACGATGAGGAAACTCGCTCAGCAACGCGAGCAAGCGCCACAATAGAAACTCGCGACCAATTTTGAACCCTTACGCAGCACCTTCGTGCTTCCTCTGTCCCTTGTCTCCTCGTGGCTCAAGTTGTGAGAGTTAATGAGCAGTACTCGCCAGTATGTCCAGATCGCATCAACTACTCCGAAGCAGTACTACAGGGTGAACATTCCAAATCTGGTGAACGCAAAGCACGATATCGAGAGGTTTGAACCAAAGTTAGGAAGTCGCTCGTTGGCTTGATGAATTCGTTCCAGGTTACAGCCTCTTCTATCGGGGGAGAATGGCGAGAGGAAGTAGCAATGAACTGTACGAAGTTTTTAGCTCGGCGCATATCCATCGTAGAGGCGAAAGTTGTAGTAATGTACGAACGAAAATACATGGTACTCATTAGCTAGGAGTAAACGGACTTGGGTACAGCATTTATGGGCAACTAGGGGTTGTTTGGCGTTGGTGTTTTTTAGACTTGGGCCTGTTAGTTAGTTAAGGTGAGGTATATTATGTTACGCTACGCGAACGAGAATATCCATTCTTCTAGCTACACGTAGGACACAGTCCAGTAAATGAGTTTGCAGTCGTGAGTTGACGCACATGGATCGCGAGGGCGACCTACCTTAAAGCAACATCCACGTGCGGCTCACCTCACACTGCGCTTCCTTTTACGTCTGGATTCGTGTCTAGCCATACGCTAAATGGCCAATTGCATTCTGTTCTGCTACGGAAGTCGCTCCGTCTGACGAGCATCGGTCCCATAATCGTTGACAATCACGCGCCACAAGACACACCAGGTTACTTTTTGGTGAGCGCTTTGGAATTTCGCAAGAATTATGGTTGGCATAGGCAAGGACACCACTCATTCCACCTACTATATCTTGACGACCCATTCCTCTCCTCAACCACTCTAGAGACGAAACCGTGGCGACCCGCCCACCTTCACACCGCTTAACTTTGGCAGTAGATTTTACGCATCGGGGTGGTAAACACAAGATGGTAATATACTGTAGACCAGACTCATTCTCATTGAAGGCACGTCTAGACCTTGATGAGAGGATAAACCAAGATACTGACGAGCATCGCATATGTACTGTAGTGCTTTTTAGTTAGTTAAGGTGAGGTATATTATGTTACGCTACGCGAACGAGAATATCCA
>JALBZZ010000556.1:0-20756 GCA_038051095.1 Globisporangium irregulare
CATAAATAGCCTTCGGTGAGTTCTATTCATCCTGAAAACGCGACTTGTTTTTGATAGAAAAAATCACCAAGTTATTGCAAAAAGCGTCCTCGTTGCCCCCGCCCACTGTAAACTCGGTCCTATTAGTCCCCTGATTACCAAAATGGATGAAATAACTGAACCCCGATTTAACCTACCCTATCTCTCCCAGGATGGTCTTGATAAGGACGGCAAAAGAAATGAAACGCGCAATACGTACACAGTATACCAAAGGACCGGTATGATTGGTAATCGCCCCCCAGGGAAAAAGAATCTGCCTTTAGAAAGCCCCTTTTCACGGCCGGCCCTGTATGCAAATACAAAGTATGCGCTTCCGCAATTTCAACGCACCACATTTGATAAGTTCGAATATGTCAAACGCACTTATCGGGAGATCAGTATTGAAATCTCGTCAGACGGAGAGAGCAACAAGATGGCGACTGGGGGAGGTGGCGGGCGGCGCAAGCGCCTGGCCGCGCACCTGGAAGCCGCGTTCGCGGAGATCGAGCGCCTCACTGACGCCTATCGCATGGGTGTCGAGCAGCTGGAAAGCAGCGTGCGTGCCGACTTGTCGCCTGGAGCGGTGCACAAGTGGTTCCAAATGGTGGATGAGCATCCGTAGTTGCTGGCGAGCGTCACGCGGTGGTGCTCTTGTTTGAGGGTTCTCATTGTTTTGTTTTGTTGTTTACTTTGTGCGTGAATGGCAGTACCTGCGCGTGTTCGACCTCGGGGTCGAGATCCGGCGAGGAGAGATCCGTCATCGCACTGCACGGCAGTTCTCGCACCCGTGCATGCATACGACCGGCACGAAAGGCGCGATGCATTCTGGTAAGAAGAAGAAGAAAGACTACAGTATAATTTGTAGCACGCAGACTTGCAATGGAGCGTTGTGTAACATCAGCGCGCTTTATTTATGTCGACAGGTCTGAGTATTGATGACGCCAACGCGCTGTACCAAGCACTGGAACACATACCCGGCGTGAGTGAGAGCCGCCTGGAGGTACTCTTCATGCGCATGGACGCGCTGGACAAAGACCGCGTGGGCGCACTGGACATCCGTCTGAACGACTGTCTGAGCAAGCTGCTACGCATGAAGAGCGCGTCTTATTACGCACTTGAAGTGAACGGCAGCGACCCGCACCAAGAGCTGCTGGTGAAGAAAGGAGCGCATGTGATTGAGGAGATCCGGCGAACGTGCTTCCGACCATCGACATGTACTTGCGATGAAGACACCGAGCCATGGAGAGAGTTCTCGATTGAGGCGGAGGTGCTTCCACCTATCTCGAGCGTCCATGAATCGATCACACGCCCGCGTCACGCACCTCAAGGCAACACACAAACGTTCATTTCAGCCGCATCGACCACAATTCTGCTCGACAACGCGCTCGCAGGCCAGATGGGAGATGACGAAGTTGGGCTTTCGGAACTCAAGCGGCAGTTTGGCTTTGAGCCACAAGTGGACTCAGAGGGCGAACACGACAGCAACATGGAGCTGCTCAAGAGACGGCGTCTACTGGGAAGACGAAACCAGCAGGAGAGTAGCCACCCTGCTATCCTCGCAGCCCGCCGCCTGACCCCCATGCAGATCTACGCCAGAATGGTATGGATTTCTTTCCTCGTTTTCGTTCTAGGTGTTTTTTATTTGTCTCAGTGACTGACTTACCGCCATTGTTGCTGCTCTTTTCAGTGTCGCGAAAAGGGCGTCGAGCCGAAAAAGAAGCTCCGCGAGATCTTTGTGGTCACGGACGGCGCTTTGAACCTTGATCTCTCGCAAATCGGATTCCACTCGCCAGAGAACCTGCAAGACCTTCTCGACGTCGTGACAGCTGCAGATCTGCCGATCGTGTCGCTTGACGTGACCAACAATTTCTTCAACGCGCAGTCGTTCCAGATCTTCTGCGAGCTGCTGCGGCTCCCAAACCTGGTGCAAAACGTGCAAAAGCTGATTCTGCGCTGTGTGGCGCTTCCCCAGCGAGCCGATTTCCCAATGCTGCTGCGAATACTCAGCAGTCCGGAGAACGGCGAGTTAGCGCAATTGAGAGAACTCGACCTGTCGTACAACACATTCTCGGAGGACAGTGTGCTGTGCATCGACTCACTGCTCACGGGCTTGAAGCGTCTCGAGAAGCTGTCGCTCGAGTCTTGTTTCACGAAAGCCCCGGACCCAGAGGTCGTGGAAGTCGCGGTCGTGAAGGATCTGGTGCGAACTGCACTCGTGACGTGCTGCGACCAGCTGAAGAGCCTGAACTTCGGGTCCAACTGGATGAGCTTCCCGCTGCTCAACTCGCTCTTTGCGCCGGAGAGCGCGCTCCGAGAGCTCTCGATTGCCCAAATGACGTTCTTTTGCTTTGAGACCGCGGGCTTTGATGTGTCCATGTGGGACTTCAACTTCCAGCATCTGGAGTCGTTGACACTCTCGGAGACAAAGCACTCGCGATCCGACTACCTGCCACTGTTCCTCGCGGTTTTGATCGAGAGCTTCAAGACAGGGTTTGTCCAGATGAAGCATCTCGACCTGGTCATCGGAGCCCCGCGACAAATTAATCAGAACCTGCTAGCGTCGCCATCGTTGGATACAAACGTCATTGATTTGCTTCAACAAATTGGCGAGTATGGAGCTCTGCAGTCACTACGCATGCGGATGGAGAACCCGATCAGCGAGACGACGGTGCCGAACTACGAGCGAGTTATCGCGCAGCTGCTCGCGTCCGGCTTCCCAGTGTGCGAGTCACTCGATCTTTCACTGGGGCTGCCGCTGTCAATGGGAGCTCTTCGCGACCTCCTTAGAGGTGCACATCTTCCAAAAACTCAGAAGCTGAAGTTGTCTATTCTTGCACTGGAGCCTGACATGTTCGCTCAAAGCGGATTTGGTGCCGCGGAGTCGAATCAGAGCACACTGTCGTTTGCTGACGCTTTCCAATCTGCGCTGGGGTCTGTTCAGGAGTTCACACTGGAAGTCAAAGTACCCAAGTACAAGCGCGCAGTGATTCTCTCGGATCAGCTGATCCACGAGCTGAGTGAGGCGTGGCGAGCGCTTGATACCCACGATCTCAGTGCAATACCGATACCTGCAGTCAACACAAAGCCAAAGACGACGAGAGAGGTGGCGATGACAAAGCGGAAGATCCGACGGACTCGAGGCTCCGGGCCGCCGCCGTCCCCAGAGCTCGACCTGGCGACCTTTCTGTTTGTATTTACGAATTATCCGTCGCCGGTGGAATAGATAGATTGATAGAAAGCATTTTCAAACTCACCAACAGCAGGTTTGTTTTGCTCGTTTGATGATAATGTTTATGGAGCGAGTGTGACGCCTGCAACCCTCGCCTTGGTGGCTTCGAGACTCCGCATCTCTCGCAGCAGTGCCTTGGCTTCCTCTTTCTCTGGCCCCTGCAGATCCAGTAGGCGGTTGCAGAACAGCGCCGCTTCTTTGTATTTCCCCATCTGCTTGTAATAGTTGGCGAGAAAAAGGATTGCGGCGAGAGCCTGCGGCGTGTCCACGCTGATGTTCATGCCGCTTCTCGGAAGCACGAGCACGTTTTCGCTGGCTTGCACGTCGTCGTCACCTTCGCCTTCACCATCATTTGTACCATCGTTTGTGCGTCTCAGAGACGCGGCTGACGCTTGACGCAAGCCCAAGTGCAGCTGGTAATACTTTGCTGCCTCGTGTCGCTGGTTGCGCAGCGCAAAGATGCGACCCAAGTGGTACGACGCGATGCCTTCGCGGTCTTGGTTGCCCACAGCGCGCTGGAAGCACGCAACCGCCTCGTCGCTCTTGTTGAGCTTCTCGTAGCACCCGCCGAGTGCGCACCACATGCGCGCATCATAGGGCCGGATGGATGCCGCCTTGCGGTAGTAGTAGATGCTGTAGAGGTACATGTTGAGGATCTCGTACGCTTGCCCCAGGCCATACCACGCACGGTAGTCTCGGATGTTGAGATCGACTGCGTGGCGATAGGCTTCGATCGCTGCGCTCGTGTTCTTCATCTCCACGTACTCGTGGCCGATGAGAGTCCACGCTGAGAGGAAGTTTGGGTCGAGCTTCAGTGCGCGGTGGAAGTACACGATTGCGCGGTCGTGCTTGTTCTTGAGTGAGTAGTAGTTGCCAATGATGCAGCAGGTCTCTGGTCGGTACTTCTCGACCTTTAGCGCGCGATGCGCGAGGCGACTGAGCTCCGTCTTGTCCTCCTTGACGTACAGCACGTTCGAGTACACGTCCATGGTCTCGACGCGGTGCGGGTCCGCGAGCGCGAGTCGCTCGAACTGCTCCTGCGCCTGGTCGAAATCGCGCATGTGGTAGCTCGTCAGCGCCTGCTGCGCCACGAGGTACGTGGAGTGCGGGAAGAGTGTCGCGAGATGGTCGAGTAGCTGGCGCGCGGCGTCGTTTTGCTGCTGGTCCAGCAGCGCGTGCGCCTGGAAAAGGTGAAACATCCACGGACAGCTCTCTGAGAGCACCACTTCTTCTTCCTATTTTGCATGAATACACGACGTGAAGAGTGGGTTTACCGAGCCTTACAGATTGGTAATACTTGGGATCTTACTGTGCGTACGTACATTCGACGTGAAGGGTGAGAGCGACGCAAGCTCCATCCACGCCGACCAGTTCCACGGGTACTGACGGATCGACTCGACCAGGATGAAGCGTGTGGTCACGTCGTTCGTGTTGGCTGTGGCCGCAATGGTCGTGAAGCCGTCGACAGACCGCCGCTTGTGCTGCTCGCTCTTCTCCTCTTCGTAGAACTCTGGCGGTGGGTGGCGCGTCGGCGTCGACGTCGCCGACTGTAGGTCCGACTGCCCAGCGCTCGTGCGGTACCCAAGCCGCTTGAGCACGACCGCGTAGAGATAGAGCCCAAATGCATCCAGTTCGTTCTGCTGGTAGGAGCTGCTGAGCGACAAGTAGAGCTCTTTTAGGTGCGGGTTCGCGCCGTTGCGGTGCGGATTGCGTTCTGATTCTAGTGGAGTGTTGGTAACAACATACAAGCACAAGCCAGCCATTAGCACCGATATACAGCACGTCTACATACAAACATGCACATATCTTACTGGCTCCAGTGACGCCAATCTCTAAGTCCATCTCTTCCTTCGCTTTCTCTCCAGCCTGTGTGATATGATACATTTATCAGCAAATCAGGCGAAGCTACCAGCCACATACACACACAGTAATCGTATCTACAACGAACCATGTAGAGCGCATAATGCTTAAGAAAGTGTGTGCGCTTGCCCGCAGGCGCGATTGCGAGCATCTGATGCGCGCGCAGATACTCTCCGACGTCGAACGACGCCTTGGCCGCCTCATACCGGTCGAGATCTTCCGTGGCAGAGCTGGCGCTGGCGTCCTCGTAGCGGTCAAACGCGCGTCCAGTGCTGCTGAGCTGCACGCGCAGGTCGTCCGGGATGCCGAGCACCAGCTCCGACACGAACTTGGTCGCCTGCTTGAGTCCACGCATGCGCAGCTCCCGCACGGCGTCGCGCAGCTGCGCGAGGATCTCCGCAAGCTCGTCGTGCTGGATGTCCGCCATCTTGTCAGTTTCCGATTCGTGAAATGGATGTGCCTGCTTGAAAAATGTGACGGTATTGTATGGAGTCTTCAAAGTACGATTATCCAGTGGCCGTTAAAGCCAGGTGTATCTTCGTACTTTAGAAGCCATCTGGATGTTTCTAGCCCTGGACACTGTTAGCAGCCACAATGTCATGTCATTCTCTAAGGGCTCGTATACTGATGTTACTGACATGGATGGATCCTCTATTCCTTTTCCAACACTTTTCGCGCCAATTCGAGCGCAGATGGCGTTTCACCGCCAGCTGACGACGCTGCAGGCAATGAGCCCTGCGCGAAGCTCGCGTTGCCGCCGCCGCGTCCACCCAGAGGCTTGAGCACCTGCTGCAGCAGCTTGCCCGCGTGCACGTACTTGCCGTCCGAGATGCACACGACCTGGCTGGCCATGACCACCACGTGCACGCGGTCCGGCGCGTCCTGGAGCAGGAACTCGGCTCGTCGACGCAGTACCTTGACGAACTCGCTGCTGCTGCCGCCACCAGCGCTGAACTCGTGGAACTCCACGTTGTCGACACTGACTGGGCCTTCAATGCGGCCCTGCGCGATCGGCGCCGACGGCAGTGCTGCCAGCAGATCTCCTAGCGACTGCGCGTAGCTCTCCAGCTGCTTCATTTGCTTCTGCATCTTGGTGATGCGCTCCGGGACCTTCGCAGGCGTGGTCTCTAACTGCGCCGCGAGGTTCTGCAGCGTCTTGTCTTTCGTCTGCAGGTGCTTGGTGCCTTCCATGCCCGCGACCGCCTCCATGCGGCGCGTCCCGGCAGCAACGGAGCCTTCGCTCAGGATCACAAACGGGAAGATCGACGACGAGTTCTGCACGTGAGTGCCGCCGCAGAACTCGCTCGAGACGTCGCCGATCGTCACGACACGCACGACGTCACCGTACTTCTCACCAAAATTGCAGATCGCGCCGCTCTGCTCCGCTTCATCGCGCGGGAGCTCACGCGTCTGTACCACGAGATCTTCCGCCACCATCTGGTTTACGAGCAGCTCCACTTGCGCCATTTCGTCCAGCGACAGCGCGCCAAAGTGCGCAAAGTCAAAGCGTAGGCGGTTCGCTGTCACGAACGAGCCACACTGGGTCACGTGGTCACCCAGGACCTGTTTGAGCGCGCGCTGGAGCAAGTGCGTGGCCGAGTGGTGCACTTGGCAGCCTGAGCGGAACTTCTTGTCAACGTATGCATCGACAACAACGTCACTACTTGTCAGCAAAGCCTCCAACTCCGAGTACTCCACGCCGTCAGGAAGTGAGCAGTGGAGTCCAATCGCGTCGTTCACCGGCAGACGCTTCGTGTCAGTCACCTGAATCGTCACAGAGCCCTCGCCGTTAGGCTTGGTCACGACCAGATGACCCTTGTCTCCCACTTGACCACCGCCCTCCGCGTAGAAAGGCGACTTGTCGATCGAGACCCAGAATGAAGGCTTGTTGGAGATTTTCCGCGCCTTCTCACTCACGGTCCAGACGCTGAGCACGCGCACGCCGTGCACATTCAGGCTCTCGTATCCGACAAACTGTCCTCCTGTTGCGGCCACTCCCGTTTGAGACGAACGCGTGGCTGATGCGTCGCCACTTGCGCTTCCAGAAGACGCGTCCACATCGCCGTGATGGCTAGTAAACGCATTGCTCTCGCTCGCCTTGCGCTTGTGGTCCTCGAGGCACGCCTCAAAGCCTGCAGTGTCAACCGAGATGCCTCGCTCTTCCGCGAGCACCTGCGTGATATCAAGTGGGATCCCGTACGTGTCGTACAATCGAAATGCGTCGGCACCAGGGATCACCTTACCTGTTGCGCCGTTCGCGCTCGAGAACACCCTTTCTATGGCTCGTTTGCCGTTCGAGAGCATTTCCTCGAACGCCTTTTCCTCATTCGAGATCACCGAGCGCATCTGTGCGAACCCCGGCGCGTTTTCCCACTCTGGAACCTGGATCTTGGACAGGAACGCGCCTTCGACGCCGCAGTTCTGCGCGTGGCGGATCGCGCGTCGAATGATGCGTCGCAGCACGTAGCCGCGACCGATGTTGGATGGGAAGATGCCATCGCTGAGCATCGCGTAGGAAGCCTTGAGGTGGTCTGAGACAATGCGCACAGTCTGGATCTGCCGGTTCACGCCAAAGCACTGTGCGCGTGGGTCTATCTCTTCTTCCAACACATCAGCGAACGATCGGTTGTTGTTGACGCCGACCATATATTTTCTCGACCGCTGGCTGTCCATCACTGCGACCACCTGCTTCATCAGCGGCACGAACGCGTCTGTGTGGTAGTTGGATGGCACGTTTTGCAGCACCGACGCAATGCGCTCGAGCCCCATGCCCGTGTCCACCGAGGGCTTTGGCAGCGGGTGCAGTGTGCCGGAGAGGTCGCCTTCGTTGCGGAAAAACTGCATAAACACCAGGTTCCAGAGCTCCAAGAATCTATGACAAAGGCAAGCTGTGAGGATAAACGCATACCAGGCTCTGTAGGCAAATCAATACAATAAACAAGCGCGTACCGCTCGTCTGGGTCTTCGATGTGGTCACCTAGATCCCAGAAGATCTCGGAGCACGGGCCGCACGGACCCGAGTCGCCCATGGCCCAGAAGTTCTCGCCCTCGTCGTGCGAAATGATCTTGCTGTCGCTCAGCTGCGCCACCTTCTTCCACAGCTGGCGCGCCTCGTCGTCGTTGTTGAGTACCGTGACGTGCAATCGCTCCTTCGGTAGCCCCAGTTCCTTGGTGAGGAACTGCCAGCTGAACGCGATCGCATCCTCTTTAAAGTAATCGCCGAACGAGAAGTTGCCGAGCATCTCGAAGAGCGTGTGGTGGCGGCGGGTGAGTCCCACCTGGTCCAGATCGTTGTGCTTGCCGCCTGCGCGCACGCAGCGCTGCGCAGAGGTCGCGCGCACGTACGGCCGCTGCTCCGTACCCAGGAAACACTGCTTGAACGGCACCATGCCAGCGTTCGTGAACAGCAGAGACGTGTCAGATCCGGGAGGCACGAGCGAGCCGCTGGGCACCACTTGGTGGCCGTTCGCCTCGAAGAACTGCAGGAAGCGTGCGCGCACGTCCGCCACCGGGAGCGCGTGCATCAGGCGGCGGTGTGGAGCGCTGTGTTGGGGCTGGGAGCGCGCCGCCATCGCCACCGCGTGCGCGCGACGCGCAGCCGGCGCCTTCGTCTGCAGCATGCGCATCGTTTCTTCTCCGCCGCAGAATGGAATTGGTCTGGGATTGCTTGCTGGTCAAGAGCGGCAGTGCTGTCATTCCTTCATAACTGCATGCAGCTTTCGGCTAGCTATACATTTTGTTTCAGGATTAACGGAGGTTTAGATGGTGATAGGAGCATCTCAGTTATGTCAGCAGATATAAAATTAACTCTGGTGACACATTTATTTGTTTATGAAGTAGTAGGTTGTATATCTAAACAGTTCTGTATACTGATTTTGCATCAACAATGACCAAGTATACGCTGGTACCTGCACCGCGTCGCCCGTCCTCTTCCCTCCCCGAATCGAAGTGAAAAGCCAACAGCAAGCAAGCCGAAGCCTGGAAAAAGAAAAAGCGAAAGGCGAAAAAGCCCCAGCACCAGAAGCACATCAGCCGCCCTCTCTCTCTTCCTTCCTGCGCGTGCACGAGGCGCCAGACGTACCAACAGCTCGCCAGCTCACTTATCACTAGCAGTTCCAGCCCCAGACGGCGCAAGTATGGAGCCCCAGTACGCCCACCACCACCACCACCACCACCACCACCAGCAGCAGCAGCAGCAGCAGCAGCAGCAGCAGCAGCAGCAGCAGCAGGCGGAGCTTGTGGACCCGGACGAGATGCAGCACATGTGGCAATTCCTCGACTCGACGCTCACGACCGGCACGACGCCCAACGGAATCCCCTCGCAGTCGCATGTGGCGGTGGCTGGCGACGGCAGTGGCGGATCTGTGATGATGCAGGCGCAGTACGGACCTTCTGGCAGTGTGAGCATGAGCTCCGGTAGCTCTGTTGAGGCCCACCCCGGCGCGAGCGCGTCGACTATGGCAGCAGCGCAGCTCCAACAGCTCCAGCATCAACAGCAGCAGCAGATCAATGAAGCGATGCGCCAGACAACACTGAACGATGACGAGCTGGGGGACGTCTTCTCCATGTTCTTCACAATCGACGGTGACGATACCCACCAGCACAACCTCGGAGGAGGGAACGTCGCTGCCATCGCGCATGCGCAAGCTCAGCAGCAGCACATGAACAGCGTGAACACAGGAGGGTTTGTTGGTGCACCGCGATATCAGAACAACACCGGTAGTAGCCCGATGGAGAGCGACAGCAGCCAGAAAGTGCAACTTGCGCGATCCGCATCTGCCAGCAGCAGCCACAGCGGGATGGACAGCATCTCACCAGGAGGCTTACTCGGATACCCTTCGATGTCACCCGCGACCATGAATTGGCTCCAGTCGCTTGCGAAGTCTACGAGCTCAGAGAGTCTGACGGGTTTGGTGTCTCCTGCGACGCTCTACGGCACACCCAATGCTCTCTCGGGCAGCGCGAGCGCAAATTCGCTCGCTGATGGCGCGGAGAGCCTTGAGCGGTACGTTGTTTAGGATCTTTGAATGACGCTGGGCTACCGTATCTTTCTAATTGCTACCTCTTTGTTTGATTTGTAATTCTTTAGGACACCGTCGTGCGAGATCATCGACTGGAAAGCGTACAACGAAGCCGGAGAGAAAGCCCAGAAAGATACGCCAAAATGGCGCGTGATTCCTCAACATGGCCCACATGCCGACCCGACCACGGCCGCGAATTCCAATGGCAGCGGGTACCCCACAGCAGCCGGTTTATCTACCAAACCCCCAACTGGATCCGTGACCATTCAGAACGTTGACAGCAATGGGCGAGTGACGATGGAGAACGCGCCTACCAGTGAGGGTGGTCTGCGCAACCATTTCACGCGGCAGTTCCAGACGATCAAGAGTACGGTTGTATCGCTCGTGGGTGCGCTGAGCGCTCCAGAGGGCAGCGTCAATGGTCAGCAGTATCAGGCGACTGCGGTGCCCCAGCCTCAGTCTTCGTTTATAGAATCGACGAATGCGCCGCCAGCACCTCAGCCAGTACTTTCCCAGAGCGCTCAGGAACACCTCGAGCAAGCAGCAAAGAAGATGGCGGAGGAGAAGAACAAGCGAAAGGCGATCATCTCGCCCGAGTACGTTCAGTACAGCAGCAACTCGTCGAGCGGCGCTCCGGGAATGGCGAATGGGGGAATGTACGGAGTTGGGGAAACAGGCAGTACGATCAAAGTCGAGCCTGCGCAGCTCGCCTCGTTGGTGCCGGACCCAACTGGACGACGTTCATCGAAGAAGATCTTGCACCAAACTGGGTTCCCCACTCACGACAGCTCTCTGGAGCACCAGCTGCAGCAGCAGCATCTCCATTCACTCGAAGAGAAGGACGACCCGAACTCGACTGCGATTCGCTGCAAGTGCACGGGCAAATGTCGGAACGCTCGCTGCGCGTGCGTCAAGGCCGGTTTCGTCTGCGGCGTACACTGCAAGTGTGTGAGCTGCGCGAATCCGTTTGTGCCGATGGAGAGCGAGGGCATCGACATCCAGAAAATGGTACAGGACTTGTGCCTTATGCAGTTTCTCTCCAAGGTGAAGGACATGCAGGAGCTGCTCGACTCGACGGTGTCCTACGAGTGCTGCAACGGTGAGGTGCAGGTGAAGAAGACGATCGAAAACGGCTTCGCATGCCCGATGTGCCAGACGCACTACACGTACTCGTGGTGCAACAACCGCCTCTGCAACGACCAGAAGAAACCGCGAAAGCATTGCGCAAAGTGCCGTCGATGCGGAGATCACCGCAATGAGCACTGCGACGACTGCAATCACTGCTACTTTGCAGGCGTGGCGAACAGCTTTAGCTGCAGCTGCAAGGGCGGCAAGACCGGCGCGAACGGCGTAAAAGCGCGCGCGGTGGTGCCCAACATCAACCGCGACATCGAGGGTGGGGGTGTCACCAAGACAGAAGGGCAGCAGCAACAGAATGGGAACCCTGCGTATGACAATGGCTCGTATTCGCGGGGCGAGAACGCGAATCCACACGGCCAGAGTTCCCAGGGAGTGCCGAGATCTGCACTCGGTGGAGCTACAATTGTGGACGGACTCTCGAACTCCGAGGCAGAGAAAGACGACGAGTGCCGGGTCCAGTAGGGTGGGAGAACGACAAAGAGAACGCAAGTCTCTATTTGACTCACAAGCGAGAGTGAGCTGATGTTTTTTTACCTGTCAGATGAACACGACGGAGAGCACCATCGCCATCCAGACAGCGAGAGGTCCGAGTGAGTTGTAGGACGACGGCGCAGCGTTCTCGAGACTCGGCGTGCAGACGACCAGGGGCTTGTTCGTATCTGAGTCGACGGCGTTGTCCTTGAATGGCGATCCGGGGAACGGCGCGCGGTAGTAGACGAGGGTCTTGTTCTACAAAGGGAGAGAAGACGAGGTATATGTTTCTGTATGTGTGAAGATGTGTAGTAGTGGGAAGCAAATCAAAATTGAAATGGGCACGAAAGTTGGAACGTACGATCCAGGTGACGCTCGTCTCGGCCTCACGTCCGTTGACGTACTTTGGGTCTCCGCAGCGCCAGAGGTCCTTGGAGAGCTGGCATGCCTTCATGTAATTCTCGCAGACGCTCCGACAGAGTAGTAGGCTGCGGCCCTCAGCGTCGCAGCGTGGGAAGTTGAGCCAACAAAAGTAGTTGCGGTACGCGTTCTCGCAGTCCGGGTTCTCCACGAAGCGCGGCATGATCTCCTTGGAGCCGCCCCACTCGTCCGTGTTCTTGTCCAGGAACGTCTTGTTGGTCTCGTACATCTTGCGCTGCGTCACGAGCTTGGTGAACATCTGCTCGACGAACTTGTCCTTCGCGAGCGCCGAGTGGTTGTACCAAAGGCTTTGGTAGCGCGGCAGGCACGCCGTGTAGGGCACGACGGACTTGCAGAACGGGATCAGCAGGTCAAAATCGCTCGGGTCCGTGCAGGAGCCCGTGTCCGCCCCCGCGATGAGGCACGAACCGACAGGGTCTACAACCAGAAGGAGCAGCGATACGGACACGCCGACCAGGAGCCATGGGACACTAGTGTGTGGCATGAATAGCGTCAAGGCCATTGTTGTTTGGAAAGATGGAAAATGGCTGTGACCGAAATGGAAAAAGATACGCGCGACCTTTGAGTTCCTCAAATGCCAGGGTATGCAAATAGAGCGTGAATGCAAGTAAGCAAAAAGGTACACGAGAGACTTTGAAGCATGAAGATGTATTGGATATGGGCAGATTATGCAGGAGAGCACATGGGAAAACATGATGAGATTGGACAACTTTGGCTTACTTGCGCGTGGCTCGCACGGGACGTTTGCGCTCCAGCTTGTCTGGAATGAACTTAGCGAGCGCCTGGATGCGGGTGTGGTCGTCCACGCTCTTGCCGTTCTGTTGCTTCCATTCCTCCTGCTCCTTGAGGAACTTGTCGACCCACACGGCCTCTTCGCCCGTCAGGCGGTCGCGCTGCGCAAGCATGTTCGTCACGTAGAGGTCTCTCTCCTGAGCCTTCGAGTCCTCGATCTCCATCGCCAGCGACTGGAAGTAGTGGAACCTCTCGTCCTCGTCCACTTCGTCGTTGTCGTCCTCTTCGTCAAAGTCCTCCAGGTCTTTGTCGAGATCGTAGTCGCTGTCACTATCGTCGCCATCGCTGTCGTCGTCGCCCATGTCCGCATCGGCCTTTTCTTCTTCTTCGTCTTTAGTGTTGTCGTCTTCATCGTCCAGTTCAATGACCGCCACTGCTGGCGCAGGGCTCGTGTCAAGTTCATGAAGCGCATCCGAAACGTCGTCGACACTGACGTCCATGGCGTCGCCATCGTTCTCCAGGTCCATGCCAGCTTCCTGGAGGGCGGAGAGCTCCGTTGAGGTCAGGCTTGGATCGTTCGCAGCTGGGGGAGCGAGCGGCGATGCGGTCGGCACTGGGTGAAGAGGCTCTTGCTGGTTCTGCATGGTAGGTAGGTTGATATGCTTGTCGAGCGGGATGCAACGTTGCTTGTGTGGACTGCTTGAGACGAAACTCGCAAATTGGATTGTGCGATTGGGAGATGCCATTCGACACCTTGGGTCTACATGGCGGCTTGGCGGCAGCGTCTCTCCTTCATGAGCGCCTTGGAGACCTCGCCATGAGCGAGCACTCATGGAACCCACTGCCTCTCTCTCTCTCTCGCGATGGATGCAGCTGCGCTCGTCCGTTTCATACTCCAGAGCGGCTTGCTTCGCCATCATCCCACGATCAACAGCGTTGAGCGATTCCCCTCTTGAATGTTGGTAGGGAAACCACCTCGCCACGTGGAGCGCTCTCGCGTGCGCAGCATACAAACGCCAGCATTAAATTATCCACAGGCAACTGCAACCACTCATCTGTTCGCTCCTTCACGCTTCGCTTCTCCATCTTCCTGGCGCGCAATCGCCGCCTCCTGCTTGCTTCCTGCTCGTCCAGCGCGCTTAACTGCTTTCCAATTGCGCACCCGACGCTCTTTTGGAAAATGACACTTGCGTGGTGCTGCGGAAATGGGAATTTGGCAAAAGTGATGAGGGGATGGGTTCAACAGGTAATGGAGATGGGTTTTGACTACCAGTCTGAGTCTGTGACGATCTAGATTTGCGACGGTAATTTATCAGTGTGGAGAGTCTGAGTCGTTTTATATTTTACACTAAAATGCCAATCTGAGAATGACGTTTTGTATTCGGGAATGGTAATCTACAATGACAAGGACCACCAGTCAGTTGAATTGGGCCGATGCCCACAGTCATCCTCACAACTTCAGGTGTGTGGGTGGATGTCATTCCCCCAAACTACGGGTCGCTGCAGGATGGAGGCAGCTTCAGAGCAAAGTCCAATGCTCGGCCAACGGTTTTCCACCTCTGAGTCTGGAGCGCACGAGCAATCCCAAATATTTGAGTCTGGACTGCAACACGGCTGAACGGTTGATACCGGTATCAACCTATCTCAATCTGAACCCTCAAGTTCACATTTGACCCATATTGCATTATGATCAACACCGTCTAAAGTTTGGGACTTGAAATGGTGACTCGGCAGCAGTGAAGCATGCACAATGCGATTTCAAACAGTTAGCCGAGGTGCGATGAAGCAAACCTTGATGAGGTTCAAGTTTCCACCTGCTTTATGAATCGACACTCGAAATCACAAAGGCGGCAAACATGCCGAGACGAGCAATGGACACACTAGTCAACACGAGAATTTTACTTTAATCTTACAGCTCACAAGTCGAGGAATACTCAACTCTACTTCAAAACATAGACATGCTTTCTGGCCTTCTCTTACGTCGCGGTCATCGCAATCGTCTTCGTTTGCATGTTCATCGTCTTGTAAGTGTAGCTCGACGACAGGAACTACAGGTGGATGATAGCCACACTCGCTATACGAATGCAGGCGTGGGCTGTGGCGAGTGACTGCGTCGACATGATTCGCTCGCATCCGCTGCTCAGGGGCGTTACGCATCATCGGTCGCTTGAGCAGCCGTGTGGTCTCGTCCATCGGAGGAGCGCTTGGAATCGGCTTGTACTGCATTATGCTTGGACTGGACGCGCCTTGTGCGGGGAAAGAGAGAGAGCGAAGACACCTTTGGGCGAGGCGCTTGGGCTTGCAGGCTTTAAATCGCAAATAAGGAAATTGACAGCAGCGCACGCAGCGTGGCCATCGTGAAGCTGCTCGTGGCGAGCGGACCGCAACTGCACCCATGCAATCCCTGTGTTGACCTCGATAGAAGAAGATGCAATTCCCCTTCTGCATGCTTTTCTCCTAGAACACCTTCGAGAGCGAGAGGAGAGACAGTTCCGACCGTAATCTCGAGCATACAAACATCAAGATAAAAAACAAACGTGCAACTACAACCACTCATTTCGTTCTTCGTACTCCATCTTCCTGACGCGCAATCGCCGCCTCCTGCTTGCTTCCTGCTCGTCCAGCGCGCTTAACTGCTTTCCAATTGCGCACCCGACGCTCTTTTGGAAAATGACACTTGCGTGGTGCTGCGGAAATGGGAATTTGGCAAAAGTGATGAGGGGATGGGTTCAACAGGTAATGGAGATGGGTTTTGACTACCAGTCTGAGTCTGTGACGATCTAGATTTGCGACGGTAATTTATCAGTGTGGAGAGTCTGATGCAGTACTGATACCGTAAGCTGGCATATTGCTTGAATTATCAGATTGTCAACAGAAAGATTGGCTTCAAAAGGTGGGGTTGATATTGAACGACCCCACGTAAATGAATGAATCGCTGGTTGGTTGGCTGCACTCTCTTTCTCTCTTCGTGGCGTCGGAGCCAGCAGTAGCGGCGTGCACGCAACCATGCACGTGCCGAGGGCCGTGTTGCACGTCACGACCGCTGCCGGAACCTCCACGCCTGCTGTCACCGTGCCAAAGACGTACCCTGCACCAGCGTAGCAGGTCACGACCCTCGCGTTACAGGCCGTTTGGCAGAGCCTGTACGCGATCGGACCGCCGTCCACACTGGCGACAAGGCTTGAGATTACCAGCAACAACAGACGTCCAAACATCATCCTTTTTGCTCAGCCTTGCAGTAGCACGCACAAACTTCTGGCTCTGCTCTTCCCGGAGAACTAAATACACGCATGCAGCAACATGAATGGTGTGAGAGGAAATCAGCATGGCAACCAGTGAGCGGAAGCAAGAACAGAGTTCATTTCTTGAGTTATCGGAGCCTTGATTTGCTTCAAGCGGCGTAAAAGTGACTCTGTTGGTCTCGTTTAGATAGAAAAAGCCAGCAAACTGGAATCTCCACTTCTCAACTGTCGCATATCAACCAATCGACCAGCAGGTAAAACGAACAACACAACTGGAACTGCTGCTGACGGTTGCTTGGACCTTCATCTTCGCTTGGGCCAACGCCTCCACCACGCACTTCCCCTTCGAAGCGGAGATAGCTTCGTTCCACACAGGATTCAAAGATCCCCATCGATGGATACGTCCACAAAATGCAAAAACTGTGAAACTTGAGAATCCCATTTAATTGTCGTTATGGCACCCTCGGAACTGATCGAAAAGCTGCGTAGATTTGAATGCTGAGCGCTAGTGCGATGAACGTCATGACTGCGAAGAGCGCCAACACGTACTCGGCAGGCTCTTGTTTGAGGGAAGGCGGTAGGTTCGGGAACACGCGGAGGTACCAGAAGCGCCAGAACGCGCGCAGCTGTCTCGCGTACAGTGTCCGCGCCGCTTTCTTCTTCTTCTTCCTGGCGCCTGATACCCCTCCTGCTCTCCTGACGACCTTCTTCTTCTTCGCCATCAAGGACTTCTTCGTCGTTGCAAACATGAGCTTCTTCGCCGGCGACTGAAGCGTCACGTCTAGGTCGAACGCGTCGATGCTATAGTTGTGCCGCTCTTTCCACGCCTGCTGCAGCGTAATGTACCGGTCGACCCACGCAGCGTCGTCTCCGTCCAGTTGCGCTCGCTTTGCCAGCATGCGTTGTAAGTAAAAGTCCGGCCCTTCGTCCGCGCAGTCGTCCAATTCCGACTCGAGCGCGCGCCGGTACTCGTCCCGGTCCTCCTCCTCCGAGTCCTCTAGTAGATCGTCACTACATTCTGCTGCTTCGTCCCCGCAATCGGCTTCAAAGTTGTAGTCGCTATCGTCATCATCATCACCACCCGAGGTTTCCTCCTGTTCATTCACGCTCTTGTTCTCCTTCGCACTCTTGTTTTCATTCGTAGGCGCTTCAACAGTGCTCGCCTTGCCATCGTACTCGTCATGTTCGCATCCTGTGGCTGTCGACGACGCGCCGCGCAGCTCATCCTCAGTGTGCATCATCGCCAATGGCATTTTGCCCTTGACCTTGCGCCGGAGCGCCTTCGGGGGCGCTGGGTGCACTGACGACAGCCGGAGCATCTTGAGCAAGTACCGCACAGCTCTGCTTCTTTCGCAATAGAGCAAAGTAATGCGCGCAGACTCAGCCAGGCTCAACAATCGTAATCGCATGTAAAGCAGGCGCCTTTCGAAGAGACCGCTCGCGACCCTTTGTTGGTTGCGTAGAAAGTTCTGCGGATCTGGTCTGGTGATGCACTGAGACTTGCTTGAGTCAAATCTCTTGAGAGGACGATGCATGATGCGAATGAAGTACGCGTTGTATTAATCTACATACTCAATAGATAGATAGCCCAGCAATCCATTCTCTGCATGCGCCACTCTCGCGATCCTCAGACGTGCATGAGTCGACTGGCGGGAGACAGTGGCGGCTGAGAGCGCTTGTAGCACTGCTGCTGGGATGATGACGAAGAAGCGTCGCCGCCACCAATCCCACTGGGGCTTTGCGCCGCACTGTCGCCCACACTCTCTGCGCCAAGTGCCATGCCCAGGTCGTCGCGGTCGTCGTCATCACCATTGACAATTCCAATGGACATGGACGACGAGTTTGTCGGCGACGTCAGCCTCGTTGGCAGCATCAGGTCGCGTCTGTGGTGGTGATGATGATGGTGGTGATGGTGGTCGCTTTGGTTGCTGGTGCCGGAGCTCCTCACTGCGCGCTTATGGTTGCGCACTTCGGCCTGCACGATGCGGTACACGCGGTACACGACCGTCACCAAGATGATGATGCCCAGCAGACCAGCGTAGATGATCGTCGGCAGAGTGAAGCTGCCACCGGGCATCCCCGGGACGCGATGGCCATTGCTAAAGCCACCACCATTGCCACCTCTACCACCGTCGTAACCAGGATAGTCGGGACCGGACTGCGCAGCAGCGAACGCCGCGGCGGCGGCTGCAGCGTCCACTGCCTGCTTCTCGAGCTCTTGCTCGAGCAAGTGGATTGTTTCCAGTCGGCTCTCAGCGATGCGCGTCATGTTCTCCACCTAACATCAATACACAACAGCATATGCATGGGCCAACAGTGCATTTCCATGCACAGGCACACATATCACATCACTGTAATTACCTACCTGTATCTGCAGCGCGTCGATGTCTTTCTGCAGTGTGCTGCGCTGCTGGATGAGTAACTCGATCTGCGGACTCATCATCTGGTGGAGCGTGAAGGAGCCCACGCCGCCCATGAGCATCATGCCTATGCACACGAAGAAGCCCTTGACGATCCACGTCACGCCGCTCGAGACGGAGCAGAGCGCGCAGAGCAGCGGCAAGCGGCGCGAGAGCTCCAGCAGCAGGCGACGCACGCGCGCTACCAGTCCCAAGCGGCTGCTGCTGCTGTTGCTAATGGTACCATTGCTGCTGTCGACTGGTGACGACGAGGAGCTGCTCACGACCGGCAGTAGGAACGGCTCGCGGTCGCTCATTCCAACACCGTCAACCTCCAGAGCGCTCAGCACGGGTGAGGAGGCGCTGCTCATAGCTACACAGCGATAGAGAAGGAGCGGCTGGTTGGCACAGCTTGACAGTAGCGCTGCTGTGGCTCTTGGGCTCGTGGACGCGTGAGATAATGATTACGGTTGTTCAAGATCGATACCGTATTTTCTATGTAGAGCTATACACCTAAGGTGACCGAGGGTAGGTTACCTATATAATTTATATTATTTCTAGTATTATATATTGCAGATGAAAGTAAACTACCGAATAGGTGTGGGTCACACCATTCAATACCTCCCATTTGCAATACGGTCTTTACGAAGCAATCGAAAAGCGTCCAAACCACAGGCGAACAGTTTTGATTTGGGTGCATTGTGTATGTTGCTATGAACACCTTCGTGTGCATGTTCTCATACTAATACTAGCAATGCAGTTTCAATGTCGAATGTGTTGTCAGTCCAAGCGATTAAGGACTTATTCTAAATTTTGGCTCCAGAATTTGAAGTGGTCGCAAACAATTTTAGGATTTCATTTTCGAAGCGGCGACCAAATGCAAGCTTAAGCACAAAGCACGGCAAATAAATTAGCAGGTCGATGTTACCTCCGCAGCGCTGCTGTGGGTATATAGTATGCCGATGCAATGCTGGATAACCTATAGTACACATAGGGGTGAAGGCTTAGCTTGGGGGTGCTCTCGCAGTTTGCGGTTGGTCTTGTACTAAAGTCTATCTCAGTTAGTAACGACCCTGAGATTTGGCAATTGTATGGAATGATTTTCAATTGAGGGCGGCTGACCATCTATTAAGCCCTAGCCCTCGCTATGTGGGTCATTTGATTGGTTAAAAAGAGAGCTTTTCGGGGCACAAATTCGCGCTTTGAAAAGATCAGTCTGTGCTGAGAACGATCGCGCCAAAGCCGACAAGCATGAGAAGGCAGTCGGCGTCGAAGCCGCGCCACCGCAAATTCCGTCGCCTGACGAAGACCGTGGCGCAGGTGATCGTTGACACGCGTGCCTACTTCGATAGGGAAGCGACTGAGCAGAAGCGACTACTGTTGACGCAGCCTGTGAAACGAACGGCCGATTGTCTTAACGTCTCTGAGACGCTGGCCAAGAAAGCATGCAAAGTGGTCGAGTCGAGAGACGCACTGCCGAGTGACGACGAGCCCGAGACGCGCAAGCGGCATCGTGCAGTCCCAGAAACGTTCTTCGCCACCATCCGAGCCACCATGTCCGCCATGTTTCGCACCAAGGATCCCGTTTCTCTCGATTCTCTCCTCGCCAAGCTCCAGGAGCTGCGTGTGGCCAGATCCAGCGGATGGGTCTGGAGTTGAGCGACTCTGCACCGCGTTTTGACAGCGGAGCTGTCATTCCGCTTTGATAAACGACCGTCGCACTACCAGAGCATGAAAGAGAAGCACTCTGTGACGCTCCAAAGGCTGCACTATATCAGAGCGGTTCGGCGCTGTCGTGAAGAAGGACGGAAAATTTTCTACCAGAACGAGACCTGGGTGATGGAGAATATGACGTCCGCGAAATGCTGGATGGATAAAGACGGTGAGGGCGCCGCCACTGCCCCATCAGGAGTTGGCATGCGCTCTATTGTATGCCACGTGGGAAGCGAAGATGGGTTTGTCGACGGCGCGGGCCTCATCTATCGCGGCAAGCACGCTCTTCAAGGGTCGGACTATCACAGCGAAATGAATTCGAGCATCTTCCTCGATTGGCTGGAAAAACAAGTGTTCCCTGCTATCCCTCCGCGATCTGTGCTGGTTATTGATCGAGCAACATACCACACAGTATTCACAGAAGAGTCAAAGCCTGCAAAATCAACATTCTCGAAAGCTGGGCTAGTCGACTGGCTGGTGACGAAAGGTG
>JALBZZ010000557.1:0-20742 GCA_038051095.1 Globisporangium irregulare
CCCTACCCCCTGTTTTAAAATTGTGTTATATCTATTAAACAAAAACTCGGGGGCCTTTTTGGCCTTTTTTAAAGTCCCACCCAACAAAACAAGTTATGTGTTTTTGCCCCCCCCCCCCCCCCCAGGTGCTTTTGTTGTTCGAGCTGGGGGTTGGGGTTGGCGACTGGCTTGGTATCGTCACGGGGGTCTCGATTGGAGATGGGGGTTCCGTTGATGTTGGTGTGGGTGCCTCAGTTGGTGCTGGCATCAGTGCCTAGGTTGCTGTCGGAGTGGGCGTCACAGTTGGCGCTGCCGTCGGCGCCTCAGTTGGTGGCGAAGTTGGTGCTGGCGTTGGCGCGATGCAGTGACCTGACACAGCGCCGACCTTTCTCACGCTCGCACCCTTCGCACTCTTCATGTAGCACGTTGGATCCTACAGATCCAGATTCACAAACGTGAAGAACTTGCAATCGGATGTCGCCTGGCACTTGGTGCAGCAGTTCGCGGGCGAGACCTTGGACACGCCGCCAATGTCGTTGCCGGCGTAGTCAACATCGGCTTCAAAGTCGCGACAGCCCGTCGGCAGAGCGAGGCACTGGTAGCAGAGCAAGCCTTGCGCGCTGCCGCAGTAGCCACCCATGGGCGTGCTGCATGTTTGTTGTGTGGCCACCCGAGTCACGGATGAGGTGGAAGCGAGTGCGGCTATAGCAGTCGTAGTCGCGAGGAAAGTGAATCGATTGGGCTTCATGTTGAACTCTTCTTCGTCGTGCTTGTCACTCGGAGGGAGAATTGTAGAATGAGAATTGGACATGACTGAGGGCGAGATTGGACAGCAAACGAGTTGGAAGGTTCAGTTTGATCGAATCAGATGGCTTCCCTTGTTGCAGAGACCGACAGCAACCCAGTGTGCGGGAATCCAGCGGCTCCAGCTGGCATTACCTACACTGATACGGTCTAGTCCCTGCACATATGCACGGTAGTCTGTTAATAACGAGTCATGTGGCGGTGATTGACAACCTTCCTTCAACTGAGTGCGGATTCGGGTACACTGTCCGTCCTCTGTCCCAACCGATTCAGATTCGTTGACGCTCTTCTCTGACATCTACTGTGCTGTGTTTACAGCCTCAACATGTTGCGCCTTATGGGCTTGCAAACGGTCCCCCTAGCAGAAGTGGAGATGTCCTGGGGTTGCAACACATAGTCTCATTTTCCTTTGCTTCCAAGTCGAGCGTGCAGGCACCACATCTCAACGCCCATCAACTTTGCATGATTTCATGACCTTGTTCAAAGTTTACAAACATACTTTCCCTGTTGGTCTTGTGTGCCATCGGCAATCTTATCGAGCAGGAATGAAGGAAGTCAGCGGGACGATGATATTCCACTTCGCGCTCGTAACTGGTTGCATTGGAAGACCTCTTTGTTTGTTATTTTGGATTCCACAACTCTCACTTCGCCGGATAACTGAGATTTCTCGTTTGATGGTTAGCCGGCTAAACTAGGAGGCTAACTTCTTGAATGGAAGAGCACCTTTGTACTAAATGTATGAGGGAAAGCTGAAATCACCAGAGCATGTGGCAAGCCGTCGACAGGTAGGTGGTGGTCACCACATGCAATCAAAACGTTTCCAATGTCGCTCTACGTCAAAAGCACAATTGCAGTTGGCCTGCACCACAAGGTTTACCCCTACCAATTTGCTTGTCTATATGGTTAACCGTTTATCAAAATCTATTAAACAGCATTTTATAAAGAGAGATGTCCTGCCCGATGCATCCAACTGGCATTCCTGGCGGACGATTTCTCGCCTTCACGTCCATTTTTTGCTTACACCTCCTCTACTACAAGAGCATGCGGAATCATGGTGAGTAATTAACACACGTGGCTGAGAATTGACAGGTGGAGGAGTGCTGGGTGGGTTGCTACATCTCGGTACCATGTCTTCGAGTAGGTACTCTGACCAATAAAAGTCGGAGGTTATGTACTGCACATTGCCTTTGTGGTCTGGGAATTTATTTGCTTGTGCATAGCTTGATGGTAAATCTGCCGCTCTCGTATTGAGCGGATGGACAGATTTGATTACTGGTTAAAGATCCACACGCACATATCAACACCAAGTCCGATCACCAGTGGTGACAAGGACTCATATGGTAATCACAGTAATCGCTACCGTGTCAGCACCGACCTCTGAGCTGTTGAAGTATCCCGGAATCTCTCTGTCCTTGGAAGTAAGTACCTGGTTGTTCTTGGCTTCCGACATGCTCATTACATGATAGATCCGTGCACGAAGACTGTCCGAGAGTTTGCAGGGTAGTACACTCATTGGATATGGCGCATCAGGCAAGCTGGTACATAGTCATCATAATCGTGGAGCGAAGTGCGTGGCTGTACTGTGTTGGAAAACATGCTGGCCACCCTGTTCTTCGTCTACTTGAGTGGGTTGATGACCATGCCCGAGTACGCGGTGACGGTGCGGCTGTCTCCGTAGTTGGTCTTGTCGTTACTCACCGCGGACTTGAACGAGCACCGGTACACGCCTGTGGCCGAGTTCTTGGACCACGAGTAGAGCACGCAACCCTTGGTGTTCGCGCATGCGGTGCAGCAGCTCTCCCAGTCCGTTAACGCCACCTCGCCGATCTCGAAGCCGTGGTACCAGATGTTCTTGATGTGCTTGACGCAGAGCGAGGGTGCAGGAGTAGGCACAGTCGTGATTGGAGACGATGGCACTGGGGAAGTTGGTGAGGCTGGCGTCGGAGCTGGGGTTGGAGCTGGGGTCGGTGCTGGAGTCACAGCGAGACGACTTCCAGAAATGATTCCGACCCTGCGCACGCGACCGGCGTTGCTGCTTTTCAAGTAGCAAGTCGGTGGCGCCGTCGGGTTCGAGTTCAAGTAGGAAAAGTACTTGCACGCCGGGTTCTCCTTGCACTTGGTGCAGCACTCCCAGGGCTGGATGTTGGCGAAGTTGGCGATGTCGTTGCCGTAGTAGTCGATGTCGGTCTCGTACGCGCCACAGCCATCTGGAGCGGCGAGACACTGGTAGTAGTACTGGTCCCAGGGCATGCAGTACGACGAGGCTGGGCAGCAAACACTGATGCCGTTGGCGTTGCCACAGTAATCGCCTACAGAGGTGGAGCACGAAGGAGGAGCCGGAGTTGGTGCTGGGGTCGGAGCTGGGGTTGGAGCTGGGGTTGGCGCTGGGGTTGGCGCTGGAGTCGCAACAGCTCGGCTTCCGGAAACTGCACCAACCTTACGCACTCGGCCAGCATTGCTGGTCTTGAGGTAGCAGGTCGGTGGCGCCGTTGGGTCCGAGTTCACGAACGAGAAGTACTTGCACGCCGGGTTTTCATTACACTTGGTGCAGCACTCCCACGGCTTGATGTTGGTCACGCTGCCAACGTCAGAGCCGTAGTAGTCGATGTCGGTCTCGTAGGCGCCGCAGGTGGCTGGCACAGCGAGACACTGGTAGTAGTACTGATCCCACGGCTGGCAGTAGGTGGATGTCGGACAGCACGCCGAGACGCCCTGGCCATTGCCACAGTAGCCACCAACTGCGGTGGCGCACGCTGATGGCGGCGGCGGAGCGGTCGTAACTGGAGGAGAAGTGGTGACCGGAGGTGGCGTTGGCGTTGGAGCTGGCGTCGGCGCTGGCGTTGACGTGCGGCGACCCGAGAGCGCGCCGACCTTTCTCACGCTCGCACCCTTCGCACTCTTCATGTAGCACGTTGGACCCGCTGGGTCCAGGTTCACAAACGTGAAGAACTTGCAATCGGATGTCGCCTGGCACTTGGCGCAGCAGTCCGCGGGCGAGATCTTGGACACGCTGCCGATGTCGTTGCCGGCGTAGTCAACATCGGTCTCTAGCTCACTGCAGCCGGTGGGGACATTGAGACACTGGTAATAGTTGGTGTCCCAGGGCTGGCAATACGCGGATGCCGGGCAGCATAGCGATCCCTGCGCATTGCCGCAGTAGCCCCCGACCGCGGTGCTGCAGCTCTGCGCATTGGCGAAGAGCGAAGAAGACGATGAAGCGGACACCGCGACGAGCGCCGCGATGGTCCACGTGAGGGGGTGCATGGCTTGGATACTCTGGAACCTTGGAGGTCTGCTGCTGGTGCTGCTGTTGCCGGGTTGGAATGCAGAGTGAGAGAGTGAAGATGTGTAGGAATGGATTGGAGACCGGAGGGCGAGAGGCTCAGCCAAACAGGTCAAGCAGAGAGCTCGACTGGGATTTTTTCTGCGCGAACTCCAAGGTTCCAAGTTGAAGGTACCACCATCTGGGAGATTGTTTGACACGCATGCGTTCTTTCTTGCAATTTTATGCTACAATAATCAATATCAAAAATATGCAATATATATATTATTACAGGTTTTGAGAATATCTACAGATATCAGATGTTATATATTCTGAGTATCAAATTTAAAGGTGATATCATGTTATACGATATTAAGAGTGAGTCTGCTTGGCTTGTCTCTTGCCGGAAATCAATCAAGTGCGTAGCGATTCATTCATAGAAACAGTACTCGACAACACAACGACAGAAAGCACCAAGAACCACACGCTTCCGGCAGTCAAATTATGACCAGATCAAATGAGTCAAGCGCACCTTCCTTACTATTACTACTCTTGCCTTCACAAATCCATGGAGACCTGCGCGCGTGAATCGTGAATGAATGAAGGAGGTCGCATGCAGACCAACCGGACTCATTCTCTCTCTCTCTCTCTCTCTCTCTCTCTCTCTCCCTCTCTCCCTCTCTCCCTCTCTCTCTCTCTCTCTCTCTCTGTCGGAAACAACCAGCCTTTACCAGGTCTCGTTGGCATCGGTGACAGCAGACAGTTCTGCCGCAGACTTTCGAATCGTTGGCATCCTCGTCTCCCTTCGATAAAAAATGGTTAGAACGATCCATTTGGATGGAGTCTGGGATAGGGAGAACCCACAGTTTCGGTGCTTGCCGTTCTTACTCTCTCTCCCCCTCTCGTTTGAAAAGTGTGGTTTGGCTTGCAGCGGAATTTGAGTGGACATTCATCCGATGGGTGGAAGAGAAACTTCAAAGCAGAGAAACCGGCAGCGACTGGCTGGTTGTCCCTGCACGACTCGTACACAACGACCATTCTTTCAACGAAGAGCACGTATAGTTCTTCCCCCAAGTCCCTAGTTCGGTTTTAGGGCCATTAAAGCAGCTCTGGATGTTCTGGATTGGCCCGAACAAGCGCCAAAGGATCGTCGCGGAAGATCTTGCGCTCTTCTCTCTCAGGTTCTCACTCCGAGAGTTCCTGCTGTCAGGTGAGTTGACGACCTTGACAGATCGTTGACTTGAGCCTATTGCACCAAACCAACTTCACGTTGAAGTTGTTAGCTCTCGTCGCGATAAACGCACTTCTCTTGCGGAAACGGGAATTCTTATCCATGTTGGTATCATCGGCGGTGATTGTGAGTTGATGCATTCGACCGGCTAATGACACTCGTGAAGCCCTGCGAAATATTAGGCGAATGCGGTTCGTAACTTATGAGATCTGCATGCTTGGCTGCATCCATTGGGCAACGCATTCGTCTCTCGTTTGTGCCTGGCTCGGTGGCTTCCGAGGTCGGGACTTCCATTCCATGCGAATGTGGTCCAGAGCTCCTTCACTCTGCTCGCACTGAATTGGAGAAGTCCAGGCATGCCTTCAACATTATCGGTACATATCAGGAATGGTACTGCATGCTCTTTAAACAAAAAGAGTGAGGATATTGAGATCGCTACAGCGATTTGGTTCCGTAGGCAGAGAATGAGAGAGGTGTTGCCTGGAGGGATGAATGAGTTCGTTTTCTTGGTGGACTACGATTGGCGTGCAATCTACTTCCAGCAATGAGGGCTACTTCGTTGTCTCTCTGGGCCTCTCGCGCATTTGGACTGGAGGCCTCTGTCTGAAAACCAATTCTGAAGGAAGTTCTCGAGAACGAGCTGCGCAAAGTATGGGCGTCTCTCCCTCCTTCGAAGTACCCGCGCTGTCAAGCGCTGAATCAGATTTCCACTTACAAAGCTACGCGCTTGCCTCTCTTCTTTCGCTTTCTACTGTCGCCTGATGGTAGACATCTTCATCCGCAACTTAAGACCCGCACTCTGGCATGTCTACAGCGAGTTCTTTGGAGGACAATAATGTTCACAGACGACGAACGGAAACCACGATCGATCACATCACATTGGCTCGTACCAAGACCTCACAACCAATACGATGCTTCCAAATCCGTGGCTGGTTCAGTCAGCTTTTCGTCAGCCCTTGCAGAGATTCGAAATTGGCGCTCGCTCGTGTTGTTCATGGACGCTCGGCCGTAGCTTCTCTGTAAAGCCACACACACACACACACAACCAGGTTCTTCTTCGAGTCGATGTCATCGTGCATGGGGTCGAATCGTAGAGTCAAATCCACCAGCTCGGCCCTCTGAGGTCCAAAGTGACAGGCTTTGTAGTGTATGTGAGACGAGAGGGGGAGCCAAACCTGCGGTCGCCTCGATTGATTGGCGTGTGTGTCGCGTTGCTTGAATTTTTTAAGCTTTATGGCTGGCAGACGAGGCTTGGCGTGTTTACCTTTTTGGGTACAATCGTTGAGTCTCGGCAGCGAAACGTGTGTCGCCAGGGCAATACACACTGTCGCCCATGAGGGCGTGGCGTAATCTCGCATTCATCAGCGCTCTACTTTGTCAAATGCCAGCGGTCGAGTCCCAGAAAATCCGCATTGAGTTTTCAGTGCAGAACGCGTTCACTACTTCCGCTTGAGTTGCCGAAATAGATGATCGAGACTGTCGAACTCCTTGTTGAGGTTGGCGTTGTAAGCTTGGGAGCAATCGGTGGGCAGAGACGTTGCACGATCGACTGCGCGTCAACAATCAAACTGGTCGAAGGTTGCGTTAGGACCGAAGAGATGGTCGTTGGTATCCTTGGTTTTGGGCGTCGTTGACTCGGAACCGTCCAGCGTCTGAGATTACATTGAATGCCGCCGCTCTCGCTTCGAGGTTGACTGGCGTCGTCCTTTCTTCTTCATGCCAGAAATGAAGTTGTTGATTCTGGCGCCGAGTTGACAATATGATGGTGACGGACAGACGGACGGTCTTTGCTCTCGGTCTTCGTTCCTCTTCAAACAACTTCTTTGAGTCAAATAGACCGACGATGCAGCCCCTTGAGTCAGCCGGGTGCCAAAGACGTGGGCGAGGAATCCTCCCACCAGAAACGAGGTCGGCTCTTGAAAGTCGCACACTTCGCAGCTCAAGCAAGCAGTACATCTCGAGTGGGACGAAATGCAGTGTTCGCCAGTCGAACCGAATCGAGCAAACGATTCGAACGAATTGACCTTGGAACGTTGGACGTTTGCGGCGCTTGCCTTTGGAGCGACACCCGCCGATGACGAGGGAGACTCCAGACTTGTACGCATATGCATATTATGAAACGCGTCTTGGGGTCAATAGAATCGCGCCAGCCAGTTCACGATCTGGGAGTATAGTTGGGCTTCGAGTTTGCTGGAGAGCTGACTGGAGCTCCTTTCTGTGTGGCATACCACACCCGCGAGTTGCTGTTGAGGCGTTTTCTTAAGCCGAGGTTGCCCGAAGCTCTACTCCAAAGTCTCGAATCTTGGTGGAAGGCTCGGGTCACCCCAAAGCCAGTAGTGAGACTCTCTTTCTTTCGCTTCTTGGAGACTTGGGAACGTGTTGTATGCTGCCTCCGAATATGGCGAGCCCAGCAGCGCAGTTGCACGTACTGTGGCACGAAGCATTGCCGAGTTTGTCGTCTTCTTCGAAGCTCTTGAGGATCAGAAGTCAGTCGATTCAGCGGCGGCTGGTGACTCAGGGAACTCAGCTCGCCTTGATTACTCGAATCAGGGAAGCGCTCGTGATTGCGCTCAACCAATCCGGTGGTGGTGGTCGTGGCACATGATGATGACCTGGAAGCGTCGTGGAAATTGTGCAGAAGACATCTCGCGTCCGATCCATTTAAAAGGTCGATCAGCACAACAACAACATCAAAAATCAGTCGGCGACCACTGCAACGCACACCAACTGACTCATTTTTGAACGAGGAAGGAATCGAACCGAATGGAGCTCTTCGGTCGCTCGCTGCGGGTGACTGGCGCGCTCTCAGAGTGTCTTCGCTCTCTTACTTGCGACGCCCTCGATTCCGAAGAATACGGGAATGAAAGGACCGAAGAAGTCCGCTCTAACGCAACACCTCAGCTCAAGAACATCTCGAAATCCGCTTTCATAAACACCCATCAAGCGCTTGATTACATACCATAGAGAGCGCACTTCATGTCGGGCGTAAAGACATCCCATGCCAGACACACTCTCGCACTGACCACTTGACACGCCAGATGGACCCTCTGAGAGCGAAAGACTAAGACTAACGCCCTGCCATGCTTTGCTTCTGCGTTAGTTATCGATACACACACGTCTCGCGTGATGATCCCTTCGTCACATGATGACTGCATGCATCCCATGCCATGGGGATCAGCAGGGGATCATTTCGGATTGTTCGAGCGGATCCCGTGGTTGATTGTGTGGCTTAGGTGGACCCTTTGATCGCGGCTTTCCTCCTAGTGCCATGCTGGTTGCTTCGGGTCAGAAACCTCCGGTTGGATGGTCTGTTGCTGTGTGAGAATGGAGAATTCGCCACTGAACCAGCTGGCAGCTGATCTTGTTCGCGCTCGCCATCTGCGCTTTGAGAAGCGCGGAAGATGAGTAACCATAGATTGATGCGTATCGCGAAGGCTAAGGTTTCCTCTTTGAACACAACATGTCGATCACCTGAGAGCGTGTTGTCGCAAGAGCTCAATGCAAGCGAGTTGCTATCATCAAAATAATCGCAAAATCTGGCTTGGAACAAGTAGAATAATGGTGTAGCGCTGGCAATGGCCGCTGCATGCGTTCTGAGTCGCTGTGCTCTCTCTTCATAACTGTTTCTCTATTACCATGGTCTCTATCGACAGCTACTTCATACTCTTAGGCGAGTGCCTGTTGAGCCTACTCGACAACAGCAAATGCACGCACACTCTCTAGAGCCGATGCGTCCTTAGACTAGCATCTGGAGGCTTGGGGATGGTTAAGATCTTCAGGTAGGCTCCTGCACTTCCAAACTAAAACTGACTGATTGACTGACTGACTGACTGACTGACTGATAGATCGTAGCGACCTAGGTCTGTGAACCTCATCGCTCAACCTGGGCCTTCTCCTCAGTCTCCATGGCTTCCGCGTTCTGGTTACTCGATTGGTCTTGATTCTCTTCCATGCCTTCCAGAGCCTCTTCTTCTTCGATCTCGCCCGTGAACGTGCCGCCCTCGATCTCCTGGAAGTGGTTGTTGCAGTAGTTGTTCGTGCGCTCGTATGCCTGCCGCAGACAGCCCTTCACGATACAGCGCTTGCCTGGTGGTACAACAAGTTCATGTACAGCAGTCGAGTCAGTAAATGCACCTCGAGAGACCTGGGAATAATTTGTAAGCCATCTTGCTATATCAGCGCACATACCTCCGCCATGCGCCCAGCACAGTCCGTTTGAGATCGCGATCTTCTCGCACGTGCCAGCTTTGCACTTGGTGCCGCCGCCGTGCGACCAGCAATAGCCGCGCGACTTAGCGCGGTTGATGCAGGTCGGGACCTTGCACTCCGTCGAGCCGCCTGTTAACAGCCAAGAGAAAAGGTTTAGAAGACTGGCCCTGGCTCCGCCAGTCGATAAGGGATGTCCAAAAGCGTACCGTGTCTCCAGCAGCGGCCCTGGTGCTTTGCGCGACTCGTACAGCCTTCCGTTTGACAGCGCTTGCCGCCCTAGGAACAATAGCAGCATTCACAATTCCCACACCGAGACAATTAACAACGTGCGATCACCACTTGACCTTCACGACACATTCGAATCGAACGATAAGAATGATCGCTAGGCTGGCCCACTTACCCCATGACGCACGCAGAGTCCCTGGTCCACGACGTACTGCTCGCAGCCATCAAACTTGCAGATGCGGCTCGGCGGACGACGTGCCTTGCGCTCCGGGTCGCCCTGCGGCTTGCCACGGCGCGCTCTCTTCTGCGGCGCGGCGCCTTCGGATGCCTCTGCGGCGGATGCTAGCGTCGAGGGCGTCGCGGGCCGAACTCTAACATTAGATTGGCCTGCTGCTACTTGACCTTGTGGCTGTCCTTGTTGATCTGCCACTCCTTGAAGATGGCGACGGGGGTGAGGGGGCTGGCGAAGACGGAGACGTCGCGGGCCGCCGCCGGTGGCTTCACCCTTGGTCTCCTGGCCGCTCTCCGAGCCTTTGTACGACGACGAGGCCTCGTAGTCGCTGTCTGCATGCGTGACAGTGGCATAACAGACCCAACATACAAATAGCACCACACGCAAATATAATCATCATGAGTCAGTTTGTCAGTCTAATAGGTTCAGATCTGGGTTCACCGAGGAGGGGTTGAGCCACACACACACACACACACACACACACACATAATTGTCCATACAAGATGAAGCCATTTTCATTCAAGATGTGAACGAAGAGCTCCAATAACGCGCATATAGCATAAGCAATACGGCGATTGCTCCAGTGATGATGCAGTAGATAGACAAATAGATCTTACCTGAGACCACGGAGGACGGTGCCGAGCTCTGGTAGTTGAGGGTCGCAATGCTGCTGCTGCTGTTGTTGTTGTTGTCGTCATCGTGGTCGTCTAGGATGAAGCTCAGCGACGACTTGCTCACCTGCTCCGCACTCGCCTCCTGCTCTTCTCCTTCACCATACTCGTCTGCGTCTATGAGCTGGCGGATGTGGTGCCGGCGGTCGTCCTGTGCTACTGCTCCTATTTCTTCTTCTTCGTGCTGGTTGTCGCCGCGCTCCTGTTTGTATTCGTGGTGACCCTGCTGCTGGTCTTGCTCGACGCGCAGGTTGCTAAGCGCGCGCCAGTGCTCCTCCTGCAGCGAGAACTCGCTCTCCACCGCTGTCGCTACGCGTCCATGCTGCTGCTGCCTGTGGCTGTAGCACGCGTCCTCCTTGTCGTCGCTGTTGTCGCCTTGCTCTTGCTCTTCGCTGTCGGCGCGGGAGGAAGAAGTGAGCGCGCCGCGCAGTCCCCAGTGCTGCTGCTCCTGTTGTGACTGCTGAGTGTGTCGACGCTCCATGCGTGGATGAGTGTGTGTGTGGATATGGGTGTGTGTGTGGACGAGCGGAGAGATTAGAGAGAGCGCCAGCGAAGGCGGAAGATGGATAGATGGATGAATGGACAGACGCAGAGCTGCTGAGCTGCTGAAATCTGCGACTGTGACGGACCTGGCGTGCGTGCGTGCGAAGAGCTCTTCTCTTCTCTTTGCTTCGTTCTCTTGACGACCAGACGCCGCCGCGCACTCACCACCAAAAGCAAGAGTGACAGAGCTGGTTGATTGACTGAGCTGAGCTGATGGATCTGACTGATGAAGCTGAGTCGCCTCGCTCGCTCGTGTGTGACGCGCGCGCTGCTCTGCTCTGCTCGCCGTCTTCTTCGGTCGGAACGGGCTCCTTCTGACCACTTTTGCCACTTTGAAGTGTGTACACACGCGGGCGCTGCTGACCACTTCACTTGCGAGAAATGTGCGTAACGGTTGTTGCTTCTGCACAGGATCCCTCACAACACACAACCACTTGTTTGCTTGTTTGTTTGCCAACAGTAACCTGCTGGTTTTGCTGTTGGTGCCGTCAGGTCAGGTGTCCAACTGGAAGTGCGCTCGCTGCCCGGATCAGCTGGTGGGCTCGTCCGTGTGGCTCGGCTCTTGCCTGCTCGCTTGCTGCTATGCTGCGACTTGGGATTTGCAGTCGCACTGGTTGGGTTTGTTCGCACCGACACAAGTCCGACGTAGCGCGCAACTTGCGACTTGCTTGCTTTCTTGTTGGATTGCTTGTTTATTGCGCTGTTGGGTGCCTGAGCGCAAACGCAAGAAAAGCTGACAAACAGCAAAATAATCACCTGACGCGCAGTCGGTCCCGATAGCCGCTCAACTCAACTCACTGGCTCACTGGTTGGCTGGTGAGAGGTCTCAAACACGCGCGTAGCAAAAGGGGGTGTGTGGCTCTGCTTGTTGCCTTGCTACGGAGCTTGTCAGCTTGCGTTTATGCCAGCAAGAGGACTTACGTCAAGTCGGGTTGGTCACTGACTGATTGGTAATAGAAAGAAGAACAAAGCGAAAGATCGAGCGAGCGATCGACGGACGGACGGGTGGATGGATAAGTGGAAAGAAGGGGGTGAGGAGGAGGGACGGGACGGGTCGTGTGGTGCACGCGGGTGATCATTGATTGATTGCATTGGATGAAGGAAGGGAGGGTCGTGGCGCTATTCTTGCTCGCAGATTGATTGGAAAACAGGAACTCGGGGGGTTTTGAGATGGCCAAGCTCAATCTATGGTGCATGGATGCATGGATGTGTGGATGCAGCAATGGATCTATTGATCCATGTGGATGGAGATACGGCTAGTTGGTCAGTCTCATGCGAGAAAACCTGCTCTCTATGCTAGGGCAAATAAAGATAAACAAGCTGTTTCGCTTTGAATTCTCATTGTTTATGCCTTTCGAAAGACTCGCTTTAGTTTTTTGCATTTTGCATCCGAACGATTCATTATTCATGCGCAAGGTATGCACACAGAGAAATGTCCACACATCATTAGCATACAAAAACGTAGTATAGTAGTATAAGCTATTTTTCATAGGGTTTTGAAGAAGCGACTGGAGAAAAAGAACGGATCCTGAACCGCATAACGACACAAATGCCAGCTTGTATCTGCTGTATGGCCAGATGGGAAGCGAGCAGTCTGTGAGCTGGGCGTCTGTAAACACGCGGACCATTCGCTCACATTCTACATACAAAAACGACAAGCACACTACAGAGTTATATACAGTTTTCGAATTCCGGCGTGACACTCGATGCTTTCTTATCAAATACCAGTGTCTGCGGGCCTGCCACTCATGCATTATACAATAGCAAAAATGATCAAATGTTCTCAGAAGAATCTTGAGTCCCTACTCCGCTCGTGATATGCATAACTAAAAGTGTCGATTCGTAAACGGATCCTTGGTCGCCGCAATTGGGTTTGTTAACTTGGTTTTTCTATGGATGCAGCGCCGAAAGTACCGTAGATGGGATGCTTTTCCAAAACCATCAGCTCAGCCGCCGCGCCTTTACACTCGGTCCTCCCTATTTTCTGAGCTCAACGCGAAAACTAGGGAGCGTTTCACAGCAAAAGTTCCTCAAAACACTCAGTTCCCACTTTTTTTTAAAAAACTGACTCACATTGGCCACTCTACTCGCCTCTGTGTGATGACAGCTACAAAGAAACGCACGTCAGCGGTTAAATAAGAAAACGTTGCTTCAATGGATGAAATGAAAGCATTCAGGTTTCACTTTTCCATTGAGCGAAATGGTACGCGAACATTCAGGTCGTCAATTTAATAAGACAACGTGCTTCGACAAGTGGTCGAAAATAGGAAATCTGTCCCTAAACTTGCGCGATTGTCAGACGGCGCACGTTAGAAGCGTTGCTCAAAACCTAGACAAATGGATAGCCGCGAGAGAAAGAGGAGGGGTTGAAGCTGAAAACTGACGAGCACAGTCAGTTAGTCTGCCGCTTTGTTAGCACCAAACTCTCCTTCCTTCAAGTGCGAAGTTTGCCTCAAAATGCGGCGTTTAAAGCTCATGCTACAAAAACTCAATTACAAAAGCATGGGAACAATTATTTCTGCGGACTTACAGCCATGCTATATTTACAAATGCGGTTAACGGTAGTAAATCGGATCGAGGTGGTCAGCAAAAATGGATCTCGGATCCCAGATTGATTGCTCTTTCCACATACGAACATTCGAGCGCTAAAATTAAAATCTAGCAGACTTCAAAAGCTCGCTCCTAAGTTTGATGCCGACAGACTTCAGCTAATTGATGTTGCGTTACTTCGTGAAGCAATCAGTGGAGGAGTCGCAAGGTCACTGGTGAATTGTCCCCTCTCGCCTGACTCGATCAAGTCCCACCTCCCCTGTTTTTTCAAAGCATTTTTTTTAAAGTTCAGCTTGGTTTTCTCTCCTCTCGAATAAATTGAAAATATTTTTTCAGTTTCGATTGCGGTGTGAGCAGCATCTGCCATGGCAAATGCACACACAACAACAACAACACAAAAAGCACATTCATTTTCCACTGGGGATAAATGTGTATACCCGATCGCGCTCGATGCGATTCGAAGCTTTTAGTACCTCTGCAATCAGAAAGAGCGGTGCATTTCTCGCATTCACCCACCGCTCAGAATTCGGGGATAAGATGCTGTCCGAGGTCGGCATTCGAGAGTTGGAGTGCTTGCTGACAGACCTTGTATAGTGGGTATTGCTCGTGAAGGAGTTTTTGGAACATTGACAATGCTCCAAACATGATTTCAAAGGCGAGCATTTCCTAATTCAACAGACTTTTTTATAAAATAAGCAATGGTATATAATAAGCGAACTAGGGATGGTTTCCTAAATTTCGGATTTGGTTGGTTCTGGAGCGTGCTAACGTGTGACGATGGGCGAAAGCTCGAATTACTAACACAAATTGGACACGTGAAGATAACGAGGAGCTCCATCTCTTCGAAGCAATCCGCTCGCACTCATTCTCTCTCTCGCTCCTTGACTCTCGCTTCGCTGTCGCCGTCGCGTGGCCATTGATTTTTTTCGGAATCCGAGCATTAGCCAATTTTCAAACAGACAACAATGTAATTCGAACTGTAAAGCGATCCATGCAAAATGTGGGGAGGGACACTGAGTGAAAGGTGGAAGAAAGATGATATTAGAACTAGAGATCAAGGTGGCAAACGTTGAGGCATCATCTCAAGCCTGTCGTCGTCTTTTTCTCTCCTCATGTTTACACATTCCCCGCATTGCGCGAATAAGCAAACAAAACACGTTTGCCTTCTTCCCCTTTTCGCTGTTCCCGCGTGCCAGCTGCGCACAGTTCGATGCAAACTGACCACTGTCCGTCCGTCCACTTGTGAAGAGCTCCGTTGTTTGGAAGCTCGCTCAGCTTGCAGCTCTTTCGTCTGTTTGGATGTGAGGGGATCCAGTGTACACACACATGCTGTCAAACGAAGAGATCATTACAACTCGACTTTGGTTTCAGTGCTTTGCGTTGTCGCTCATGCAAGATGCTCTCTATGGCGAGCAAGCGATCGCCTCTTTACTGTCTTGTGTACTCGGCGCTTCGCCGCATCCAATTAAACGACTTCGCTCACTCCAAGAAGACAATATGCATGAGCTGCGCTTCGCCAACTGATCCTCGCTCTCAAGCAACCGCACGCTTCAGTTCTGTCCTACGAATCTCGTTGACACGAACGGCAGAAGAGAAGAGCTCCTGAAACGCTGGGTTGCTCTGTCAATGTCCACCAAATCGCGCTGCACGCAAGCATCACTTCATCGTTTGTCAACATCGTCGTAGTTGCCACTGGGAGGTGGACAGTGAGTCAGTCGCCGCGCGTCTCCCCTCCACGATAAACAGCGTGTTCGCGTGTTTGCGTGTTCGCTCCCGAGGCACTCGCGATGATGAAGGCTTCAAGCTGACCTACAGATGGGAAAAGAGCGTTGCTCAGCTACAGATATCGAGCGCATCGGCTGGGATCTTCGCTGTCGTCTGCCACGCCACGCCACACTCTCGTACACATCTGAAAATGTTCTTGCAAGACACTTCGGCAGACTTCAAGACTGATCGAGAACCGCCATCGCGCTTCGACCCACAAGACAAGGAGACCGGTGACTGGTTAGACGCTCGGGACATGTCTTCCCCATGCGCACATCGTCACTCCAGCGCCCCCTCTCTCCCGAGGTTGTGCTCTGCTGAAGCAACCCAGCAGCATCTAAAGACTGATTTCCCAGTGTGCGAGATCTCGAGGGTCGCGCCGCGGTCTACAATGGATCGGCTTTTCTTCAAGAGAGAGACCTCTACTCGACTACCAGCCTCTTTTCTTCCTCCGAGCTCGTTCCAAGTCAGCCTCGCCGTTCACATATACGCGTTCGTCTGTCAGCCTGATACACGCACCAAGAAAACAGAAGAGGCAAGTAAATGAACGAAACCACCACCAGTTCCAAGAAGCGATCTTGCAATCCGGTGGCGTGGCACGGCTTGAACAGGGTAGCGAGTCGTTTCGTTTCTCTTCCTCCGAGCGTGCCTCCAGTCAGTCTTCATGGCGCGATTCGACGACTCAACCACGCCGCTGGCAACCTCCAAGCCCGAACAATACTCTGCATCAATTTCCGCAGATGGGTGGGTGCTCGACGAGAATGAGACGCTCGCTGGAAATACGTTCAACCGGCAAGGAACGTTCCTCTCTCAGTCCAGGTGGCTCCTCTAGCAGCTCCCAGCCACCTCTATCCGAGAAAGCTGGCTTCTCGCTTTTGTATTCGACGCAAACCCGAAGCATATGGGCTTTGGGGGCGATCCCAGGAGTTCTATTTGTGCCACGTCTTTCTTCTTGCGCTGTTGAAGAAACTGGTTCTTCCCGTCCAATCAATCGTCCATTCACTATCACCACCACTGCCGCCAGCAGCACCACCACCATCATCACGCCAAGCAGCAACAGCAATAGCACCAGCAAGAATCGCCGAGCGCCGTTCAGTAGAGACGGCTGCAGTTCTTTGTCCCACTCGCAAAACCAGTCTGCTCGCGCGGTTCACTGGACCACCGGAATCCCAAAAAAGGGGGGATACAGTATGATGAGTCCGTCTCAAGTTTTCCAGCGCTCGGACAGCGAGAACACGCGCACGTAACATGCAACTGTGTCGAGTGGGCGAGATGCGCTAGGTGCGGTGAGGTGAGCGCGTTGGTCAGCTGTTGAACAACTCGTCGTGGATCCAGCGAAATGGTATAGTACCACACCATGAAAATGGCAAGAACGTGGGGTGCTGGCGAAAAGGAAAGGAAACGGGTGTCAACTCAATATCGAGCTGTGAGGATGCTTGAAGGACATTTTGTATGTCCACGTGCTCTTTTTGCGCAACATCAGCAAGCAAGCGACAGCATCAACAAGTACGCAAACCAGGAGCTCTCGAGAAAGAGGTGGCATTGCGCAAGTGAATGGTCATCGCTTGATTTGTATGTGCGTTCTTCCATTGTGTTACATGCATATAGGAATGTGTCGAGAGTTATGTGGTCTGATCTGGGGCTTACTGTAGTCTAGCTCGTTGCGCGTTGCGTGGAAATGCAATGGAGAAAACTTGCTTTACAGTGTGCGACCGCACGAGATAATTAGGGGAAAATACGGACTCACTCACTCTCTCTCGTGCTACGACGCTTAAGAGAATATAGTGTCGTCTCTGTCGAGTCGGTGATTGGGTTGGTTGTTTGATTTGCTGACTGCCTGCCGTGTGGCGTGTTTTCGTTGTGCCTGCCTACCTTTATGACACAACAGACTCACTTGTCTGTATTTTCTGCACCAACCAACCATCAACATCTTCCACACCACCGCACAGCTTCATGTGGGGTTTCCAGTCTTCATTTGGTCGCGAGTCAAATGGAGAGAGGAGGCTCACAAATGGAATGCAACTGGGAACCCAGTGGGTAGCAATTGAATACTGAAGCACCTGACACTCGGAATGGATTGAGTTATTGTTAATGGGATCCATTGTGCAATTTCGTACGCTTGGTGTCGTGATGTCCATGCACGACGCACCAGCTAACAAATTCTGGCATCCTTTCGCACAATCAAGCTGATCAGCGATTCGCTCACTCATTTACTCACTTATACGCGCGTAACTGCCTTCCATTCCGAAGTTTCTGATAGCTTGGGCTATTAGTAAGCGCGAATGCGGTTGCTCACTATTGAGTGGAAGGTGCGGGGGCTACTGCTGATGGTGCTGGTACTTTTGGCGCTGTTACGCTGGTCACAGGAGCGGGGGCTCCTGCAATCGCGACTGGAACCGTCAATGACGGGATGCTGGCTGGGGGTTTGCTGCTCGGCTGCATTAAAACTATCGGTGTTGCGGCTGAAGCTGCTATCGCGTCAGACTGCGGGGAAGTCACGGGGCTGTTAGACATCGCTTTCTCCCATATTCGGCGCCGCACGCACTCGCGGTTGTAGCGATCGAGGTCCTCCAGCGCAAGTTTCTGGCACGCGTTGCGCACTTCCAAGGTCGCGCTCGCAAAGAGCTCCTGGAGCTCAAAATACGTCTTCTTCTTTACAGGAGGACTGGTCGCTGGCGCAGTTGCTGATGTCGCTGTTGTTCCGGTTGCAGCAGCCTCGCTCAGGGCTAATTGTATCGCACCAGCAGCGGACGCTATGACTTCTTCGTGCATGCGGCAAAAGAACTGGAACGCGGCGCGTGGAGGCAGTGGCTGTGGCGGAGGCGTCGACGACGGCACGTACGGACTCTTTGGTGGCGTCGCGGTCGCTTTCAATCCCGCAAGCGACTTCTGCGCTGCCACGCGCGGCTTCTTCGGCTTTGCTGATTCGCTCGGAGTGGATCCATCAGCTGCTGCTTTTGGCTTGGCGTTTTCAGTTTTCCGCACTCGCTTCTTCTTGGGCTTATCTGCACCATCTGCTGGTGTTGATCCTGATGCTGATACTGCTTGCCCTGGAGCCGTCGGTGTTGCTACCGCTGCAGTAGAGCTCTTGGGTCCGCTGTCAGTTGGTGCTGCTGGTACTACTGCTCCTGGCTTCTTTTTCAGGAACTTGTCGGCTACAAACGTGAACGGAAGCGTTTCCTTGACGTTGAAAGGCTTGTCCTTCAGCCAGCTCTCTGGGATCCCCGACGGCTGGTCATACGCAGGGTATAGGCGGAAGCGTGAACCGGGATGAGTAGTTGTCTGCGCTACTCCTGCTGCTTTTGTAACTGGCGATGCTGGTCCTGCTGCGACTGGTAGTGACTGGACTGGGCCTGCGGTCGATAGCTCGGTCGGCTGTACCTGCGCCTCCATTGAAATTGCTTCATCGACTTGAAATTTAGTTTTCATAGCAAGTTGATCACTTGCAGCAACTGTTGCGGATGTCGTTGGCTGTAGCTCCTCGCTTGTTATTGTTCGAGTCGCTCGCTTCTTGTACTTTTCGTTGATATTCTGCACACTCTGGCAATAGTCTTCCGTGTCGGACGCAGGCAGCAGCTGGTCCTCCAAGGAGACAACTGCAGTCATCGTATCAGCAGTAGTGGCGCCAGCAGGTTGCCCTTGTCCTCCTTCGTTACCATTGGCGCCATTGCTAGTTGTGCTGGTGAGTGCATTGCATTGCGAGGCTTTTGCTGGTGCCGGCAGCTCTGCGTACGCGAGGAATTTCCAGAGCTCCTGGGCATCGCGTGGGGAGATCGCCAGACGGTGCGCCTTGAGCATCTTCTGTGAGATTTTATCCCAGCGAATGTGTGCTACAGACAGACAAACAACCGCACAATCAGACACGTTGGGACGTCACCCATGATTAGAAAGTGCAACACCAAAGAGTATCAGCACGTTAGATTAGAATGCATACCGTACCTGGTGAGTGGTCGCGCTCGAGCACTTTCGGGTCCTGCGAGTTGCGCTTGATCTGCAGCAGGATCGCTTCGCAGAGCAGCGTGCACTCGCGACCCGTGTACTTGCCCAGTACTTTGCGCTCCCCCTGGGTACGTGCACTTACGTCCGCGTCCCCCATGGGTGTCACCACCGCATTCAGCGAAGAAGTCAGGGAGCCGGCGAGATTCCCCGCACTGCCGCTGGTAGTCACTGTCTGGCGGCTCGCGGGACGTCGGCGCCGGTTCGCCGAGTTGGGAGCCGCCGCAGCAGTAGCCGCAACAGGTGCCGTGGACGAGCGCGGTGGCGGCGAAGCTGGAGCTGCTTGCGTCGAAGCTTCAGTACTAATATCCGTAGCAGTAACAGCGATATCAGTATCTGCGACTTGCTGGGCCCCGGTAGGTGGCTGTGCAAAAGAAGGCTCGGATTTCACTGACTGCTCCGGTTGAACTGCTAGTACTTTCACGGCTGCCACTGCTTGCTTTACTACCACCTCAGTAGTACCAACATTAGCGCTTGCGCTGGTGCTCGCACCTGAGGTTGCGTTTGCGGCTGCATGCGGTCGGCGGCGCTTGGAGATGCGCTCGTTCTCTTCGATTGGTACTGTGACGAGCACCACTGCAGGTTCGGGCTTTACTGCTGCACTCTTCTTCTCCTTGGGCTGTGTCATCGCCTTTCGTGGCGATGGCCGCGGTGATACCACAGAAACCACTGGTGGCGCTGTTGTCGTTAGTGCTGACGGTGAGGCGAGTGTGTGCGTCGCGTACGTGGACTTGACCTGTCGCCGCGAGCGGCGCGTGCTCCCGCCGGAGGAGTCAAGGGGCTCTTGCTCGGCAGTCAGCGCTACTACAGCGACCGCTGCGTCTCCATTGTCAACGTGGGAGACGGCTGGGGAGACAACAGCAGCAGCAACAGTTGACACTGTAGATGGAGCAGGCGACGAGGCACGCGACTCGCGTCTCGATGAGCGCCGCGGCGCCGACGCGGACGTCGCGTCTGCAGCTTCGTTCGCCATCTTCTTCGCGCGCTAATTTGACTGTGTGTTCCTATTTTGTCGCGCAGTTTCAGTAACTCGATACCGATTAAGTCCAAATATAGGTTGTTGTGTGTACTTTGCTGCTTCGATTCGAATTTATAGATGCTGTGTGGTTTGTGTAGTAGACTTGGAATAAACGTTTACACATTATTACAGTTCAACATCTACATGTTTAGTGGAACATATGCTCCCGCTAAAGTGCAGCAGGTGTCCGCTGCTTGCGCAACTACACTGCTGGTCAAGAAAAATCGCACACTTGTATTTTTGCGATAACTTTTGATC
>JALBZZ010000558.1:0-20719 GCA_038051095.1 Globisporangium irregulare
CGGTCACCACGTCGTTCATCGGGATTCGAAACCGGTCGAGCCTGCCTACTGAATCCTGACCACGCTTGGCTGCGCTCATCTTGAATCCTGGCCTCTTAAAGGCACTCATCAATCCTAAAAGGTTTGCTGGCAGCTGCTGTTTACCCAACGCTGCTTGCTGCTGTGTATCCTTCCAGGAAGCTCGGCGGGGTACTTGATGGAGATCGATGACGTTCAGAGTCATATTGTCGTAGATGCCCGTGCACAGGATTGAGTTGTCAAAAAGCAGCGTCCCCGCGCAGCGATGGCAGCCCAGCCAGGAATTTCGACCCATTCTCGTCATCGACGCTGCGATTTCCGCTTGTTCCGAGGCGAGCACGACCGACGCTGGCTGTGCACCTTTGCCTCGTTGGATGCTACTGGAGTCTAGAACATTTTTTTGAACACAGCTGTTCGGTTAGTGAACACAGCGGAAAGGTTGGATTGGGTTTGATCGGCGGCTTACCTTTGATGAACGTGTGCAGCTTCGTGATCACTCCGTGAAGAAAATCAACCACGACGACCCAGTCATTTCGCAGTTGACAGATCATTTGCGTGGGCGACGACGGCGCCGAGCGAATCGACATGATGCCTGCGCCGCCTGCCTGCGTTGACAGCAGCAGTGCAGAGGCGTACTCGGACGTTAAATAGGCTGAACACATAGAGTGTGAGAATGCAAATTATAGCATTGAGAGATTCAACGGTTTCCTCGTGGTGAAGAGCATCACATAGCAGAAACGTACGCTTGATCAACTCGAGAAGATGGTACGACGCCTTCCGCTGCGGAATTGCCTTTGAGCCGAACGCTGGGACGCTGAGGTTGAGAACGTCGTAGGTCTACATAGCATTGTGAGGTGAATCGCAGTCAGCTCAACATCAACAGCACGAATCACCACTCATCGACCATGAATCTCGTCGTACCATGAGGTACCCAGCCTCAGTTCCACAGACAAGATACTGGTTGTTTGCAGCGAGCGCGAGCGCATTCACTGGGTTCGTCCCTGTCGAGATGCTCCACGTGGGGCGCGTCGGGATCTTCGGATCCCACATGCGAATGGTGCCGTTCATATCGCCTCCAATGAGGCTGCTCCGTGGCGTGGCATTGCCGCCCGGTGCTTGACGCGTCGCCTTTGGCGGCATGTACACAATATCATTGTACCCGCTCGACGGAGGGCTCATGGCTTTGAGCACACGGTGGGGCTTGGTCGGGAACTTTTGCAAGTTGAAGATGTGGATCTCGTTCCGATTCGAAAAGCTGCACGCGATCTCGTCCTACAATCAGTAGACATAGAGTAGGAAGAAGTGGTGCTACAGGTAAGGTCGTCTAATAGTTCCTGGTTCAGTCTAGATTCCGCATTGACGCAGCTTACCTCGTTGGACGGATCCCAGCGGATGCGCTTGATCTCCTGCCTCGTGAAGATGGTGTGGATCTAGCAAGCCCCTACTTTGTCAGCATTTACATGTGCCTCCCACTCGATATGTGTAGCCAGGAGTGCATGTTGTTCGTACCGGATGCATGATTTCTTTAGGTGGGTCGTCATCTGCACTCTCAGACATGGTATCGTCACGCACTTTCCGCATGCGCTACATCAGCAGTCGGCATACGTATCAATGAGTGTGGTATTTCACACTATGCGCCGTAGGTTGAATACAATCAGCTGTTGCGTACCTGTGCGAGGTTGATCGATCGGCAGAAATGCTCGTCGAAATCGTACAGCGCGATGATCCCATTCGACGACCCCGCGACCAGCAGCACGCCCTGCGCGTCAAACTCGATGCAGCTCGTGTAGAATACATCGTCGCACAAAAACCCCGCCTGCCGCTGCCAGTACTCGGGAAGCTGCAGCTGCAGCGGCGTCGGCTGGAACTGCGTGAGCACCCAGCGCACGAGCTGCTGCTGCTGCCGCTTCCTCGGCATCTGCGGGTGCAGCTGCAGCATGCCGCCGGCGCTTCCGAGCTCCCGCGCATGCAGCAATCTCGTCACGTGGTGCGCGTCACGGCGCAGCCGCAGGCCGGTCAACGAGCGGGCGCTAGCGGGTGTCTCTGCCTCTCCGCCTTGGACATCTTCATCTGTAGATTCGTTCTCTTGGCTGTCCTGGTTGCTGCTGAGTTCCTCCATGGACTCGTCATGATCCCGAGCGGACGCTGTGGCTGTGACTACTGCAGCTGCTGCAGCTGCTCTCTCAACTGCGAGCAACGGAGGCTCCTGACGCGGCTGCTTGCGCTGGAAGAACGCCGTGATCGGCACCGTCGCGTGGCGCTTCATAGGCGCCGCCGCCCTCAATGCTATTAATCGAGGTGCTGCAGTTGTTTCGACAGAGTTATTTTTTTCTTGGCGCCAAAAAACTGTGGTTCAAAATAGTGACGTCTAGCACTCTCTGGTGATCAAGAGTGACGGTCTATGTCACTGTTTTGAATAACAAATGTAGCCATCTTGTACAAGATGGCTGCAGTGTTGAAATGAATAGAGAGGAGGTCAGGAACGCTCAGTCATCCAGTTGACCATGCAATTTGTTGTTGTTCACGGCCAACTAGTCCACCACCTCGAACAGTGGCTATTGGCAAGTTTGACGACGGTCACCAACATGCACATCTGCACCACGATGTGATCGATAAAAATACTCACACTCAGTCGAGAATTTTTTTAGGCCCCCTCGCTCGCTATTCAAAGCACTCGCTCATGTACGCTAGGTCTTTTTCTGACCCTGTCGTGTCGATGCAAGTGAGGAGGAAGGGACGCATACCACAATTCTACGTACGTGCGAGAAGGAACAGAAGAAGATAAGAGGCTGTACGGTGAGGTCACTGGGCGTCGTCACTGGTCGGTGGGTGGGAAAACAACATGAAGACCACATCAAATAGGCACTTGAGGCTCTTGATCGACATCGATGCTCAGCGCGGAGGTCGTACACAACAAATAGGAGAATGTGGACACGATGGCAATCAGTTTGAAGGGATTGATGGGCGACACTGGCGGTCGAAGTTTTTCAGCCAGCCACACGAGCAAGACACCACGGAATTCGACACCAACAGCGACAACAACAGCGACAACAACAGCGACAAGTTCAGCATTTGTCCAAGCAGCACCCCCGAATCGCAGTTCTCCATCGATCCGTTTGACCACGACACGTCACTCGATATCGCAAGAGAAACTCGACCACATCCAACCGTCACTTCTTTGAAAAGGCTCGGCTCGCTTCGGCACCATGGTGCAAACCGCAGACTTCATGCCGAGCGTATTGTCAAACCAGAGCAGAAACTACCGACCTCCGCAAAGATGAGCCAAGCTAATAGCCACCGCATCGATCGCCACCACACCGCAGGCGCGATTACGACGTTCTTCAAAGACATGGAACGCTCGCTCTTTGGACGGGATGGGAAGAAAGCGCAGCGTTCAAGCTTCACGGTACTTGGAAATGGCCCACAGCGTTCTTCGCAGCAACGACTGCCATCACGTCCGGGTTGGAAGGCTTCAAAAGTCTGGAATTCCCAGAATGAGTATTTCAATCGCTTGAAGTTCTACGCGTACGAAGGCGGAGCTCCAGGCTTCACATTGATGCACGTCGCAGGATCGGGACAGCTCGCGATCAAGTCGGTCTCGAACCTCTGTGCATGGAGTGCCGGCATCCGACCTGGCGACGTTCTGGAAACCGTATCGGACGCTAGCGTTCACGGCATGGATACTGAGCAAGCGCTGTCCTTGGTGTTGAGGTCGGATCCTCCGTCGGTGCTTCGCTTTCGCGCCTTTCGAAACGGCAGCACGGCATTCGACTCCCCTCACCGATTTCAAGTCACGCTTGGGAGCCAGAAGCTCGGTGTGCAATTCATCGGCGACGGCAAAGAGCAGATTCCTGTCGTGAGCGGGATCACGAACACTGGTTTTCGAGATCTTCGACTTTCAAGATCGTCGTCTGTCATTCAACTCGGAGATGTACTCGTTGCAGTGAACCATGTTGATACAATCGCGATCGGATTCAGTAAGGCGATGGCGGTTATCACGACTACAGAGCGGCCGATGAAACTCATTTTCCAACGGCTGTCAAGCGAACTTGGCTCGAACTTACGCAGCACCGACCTCGTCCCAGGAGCAACGGTCAGTTTCCAGCATCAAGATCAGCAGCAGCGTAATAATAGTCGGCACTTGCGCAACAACCAGCATCGATCTCCATTGACTTTCGCACTGTCACAGCCCTCACAAACTTCACGATCAAATGATCTCGTGCGTCGTTCGATGATTGAGCTGGGGCACATGCGCAAACCTGACGTCGATATTGATCTGGGGTTCGAGTCTCATGGAGGCCCTTCCAAGAAGCACGGCAGTGGTGAGGACATCTTAATCGTCTGGAAACAGGGACCGCTCGGACTGACGCTCTTTGAAGACGACATCTCGGGTCTGCCGCTCGTGAATCGCTTGACGGGCAAAGGCAGCTCCACGGGCATTGAACGTCTGCAGCACGGCTTTCTCCTGGACTCTGTGAACGGCGTCAAGACGCACGGACAAAACTTTGCAAACCTCTGCACGGGGCTTTCCAGTATGACGAAGCCTGTCTTGCTGCTGTTCAAGCCGCCGCAGAAGCACGGAGGATTCGATGACCACGAATCATCGTATGCGTTCTCTGTCAACTCGTCTTCTTCTTCTCAGAGCTCCTGTTCGCCTCGCGGCGGTCGTGGCGCAAATGGGTATCCGGCATCCAAGCGCTCGACAGTGGGGGTTTCCTGCTCTCGAAACAAGCTCTGCGGTGGAGTGGACCACGATGAGTACGATGTGTTGTGGGACTCTGGTGAGAAACTCGGTCTCGTGCTCGGCCACGTCCACGACGTTGATGAATCTGCAAAATCATCACCAGTGATCATCAAAGTCCGCCCAATTTGCGCGCTTCACTTTAAGGGAGTCAATGCAGTCGGTGATGCGCTGGTCGCGGTGAACAATCTGCGCACAACTGGACTTGGATGGAACCGGGTGCGATTGCTACTCGAGTCTGTGTCCAAGCCCACGCTGCTGACCTTTCGATGCCGCCATCACCATCACAACCAGCAGCAAATGAAGAGATCCAGCACTACAGCAGATAGTATCGAGCACCGAAAAACGGCTTCACTGTCATCCTCCGACTCGGCATCATCATCGTCCTATATGGATCTGCTGGAAAAGCTTGACTACGAATTCGATGAAGGCGCCAGCGACAGTGCGAGTGATAGCGAGACCAATGTTTCTACCGATCAGGCATTTTCATTGAGCTACAAACTCATGTGGAGCTCTGGGCGCCTCGGCGTCACATTTTCCTCCTACGAAGACAGCGACAGGGACAACGCGATCGTCGTGTTTGTCGAGCGAGTAAGGCTGGGTCATGCCAAGCGAACAAGTCTCGTCAGCATCGGCGACCACCTCGTGAGCGTCAACGGGAAGCGTGTCGTGGTGCAGACCCAGCGGGAGTTCCACGAACTCATGCGCTCGCTCGCGACGATGAGCAAGCCCCTGGTGCTGGGCTTCCAGCGCTCGATGGTCGAGTCTGGCGAGCCCTCGCTCTGTGAAGACTCCTAAAGGACACTATGAACCTCAAGTTGCGCATCAAAAGTTTGCATGGTCAGTTTTTTTTATTTATGATCATTCGTGTTCCACTTACATTTTTGTGTATAAACGCTTCACTGTCTTCTGGGTCGACTGGCTTGTGCGATGTGCTCCGTTGCTCGCCAATTAATATATACAAACATGAGAGTCTGGACGGGGTTTCTGTCGTTCTGGCTCAGAGGCTGCAGAGGAAATCCCCGCAGCTCTTAGCCAAAATAATAAATAGTATTCCCCACCACTCGCACTCATAGCTCTGTTCTTGACTTCAATTCATGTGCGTGTGTGCGTACGTGCGTGCTCCAACGCGATGCTCACTCTTGGTTTTATGCACACAAGGAACCAGTCAATCACCACGTCGGCGCGGCGCGGTCCTTTGCGTTCCAGTGGAACAGAATCACGTCTTCCTTGAGCTTCACGAGGTCGTTGTTGCAGCGCGCGAGCGTGTGTACCGCGACACTGTTCTCCTTGAGCTCGGTACGTAGCAGCCGCTGGGTCTGCGCGATCTCGAGCTGCGAGATCGCCGCAATGTCGCTCACAGGCACAAACACGACCTCGGTCGTCGCGGCTTCGCGGCCTTCCTGGTAAAAGCCGAGTAGGTTCATCGACACGTCAAAGGCTGGGAACCCAATCGCGTTGCTCGAGTCCAAAGTGATCATGCGCGCCAACACGTAAAATACCTGCACCTCGATCGCATCTGCGACGTGGTTGCTGCTCTGGCCACCCAGGTTCTGGTAAAACACCGAGTCACCGGTCTCTTGGTCGTCGAGCGAGCGCATGAACTCCGTCAGTCCGCCCGAGTTGTTGCGGAACAAACCCGGAGGTCCCTCGATACCGTTCATCATCTCGGTCAAGCCTCGGGTGAGAGCTGGCGGTGCAGTTGACATGCTGTTCGCCTGGGACGACTGAGCCATGGAAAACTGATTCGAAGTAGCCGTGTTCATGTTGGAGGTCATAATCACACCCGACGGGATCATCTGGGACGTGCCATCGCCATTACCACCACCGAGCGGCATGTGTTGTGGACTCACGAGCGTCGGACCTGAATTGTGACCCGCTGGCGAAGAACCCTGTTGTTGCTGCTGCATTGAAGTCATCATCTTCTGCGTCTTCTGGTGCGCCGCCATGATCACAGGGAACCGCTCAACGGACTTCAAGACATAGTCCAGGTGGCCCATGGTCTCAGTCGCGTACCGGAGCAGAAGGTTCGCGATCAGGCATTTCGTGTCGTGCTGCGCAGTCTCGTACGTCATCACGTCCTTGTATCGCCAGCAGGCCGGGCAACGATAGATCGGTCTCTCGGGGTCCGCAGTGCCGTCGGTTTTGCTTTCGTACCCGACGGTCTGCCACTCTAGCTGATGGAGCCCGTGGACCACCGTGCCAGTCCAGTTCAGTACGCTCTCCATAGCGCCCATCAACGGGTTCTGAGGCGTCGAGACGCTACCTGACTCCATCGGAGTCGTCGGGGACGTGACGTCCGACGTGCGCATCTTCTTGCGGCGGTCGTCTGAAGTAAACCCGCCACCAAAAGTCGCCAATGGCATCTCGTTCTCCGCATTGGATGATGGTGATGACTGGGTCGACGCTGGGTTCGACGGACCGGTAATGATGTGGTGCGTGATCCCCACATTCTTGTTCGGTCGGCGCTTGTTGCGTTTCGAGCGCACCGAGATCGTCGAGCTCAAGTCGAAAGCGACATCAAAGTTCATCGGAGACTGCGCGGTGTCGGCTTCGACTTTCAAGCGGAACGCCTGGCCCTGGTGGTTCTTGGATACATCTTCGATTCTCAGTTTCAGCATCGCCTTTCCGTTCGCGTCGATCGTGCGCTGGCAGTCCGGCGACATTTTCAAAATGTCTTGCTTCAGCACGGGATGCTCGTTTTCATAAAGCAGCGTCACGCGCAGTGGTACAGGCCGGTTGCCCACTCGCTCGTTCTTTTCGTTCACCAAGAAAATTGGGAGCGTCATGCACTTGTCACGGCCACCTTCGTCCTTGTACCAAAGTTCGGGAAGCGCTTCTTGGATCACGAGACGGTGCTGGATCACCGTCATCTCGGACGTGACCGCAGGAATCACAGTGTAGTCTTGCTTCAGCGCCGCTGAGATGTGGATCACAAACTTGCGGTTGTTGAGCGCCATGGAGCACTCGCTGATGCGGATGCGCAGTTTGCAGATGCCGTTGCCTTCCATCACAGGTTTCGTCGACGGGTCAATGTGCATGATCTGGCGCTCGATCGGCGCCATTTTGTCCGCGCCGTAGAGCTCCACATTGAGCGGCACGATGATCCCCGACTTGAGGTGGTCCGTGGGGTCCACGAGGAACACTGTGATTTCAAACGGATGGTCTCGGAACGGGAACTTGGGCGGGTTCGGTTGGATCTTCAGTCGCAGCTGTTGGTAATTGAGCAGTCACAACAATAAATGTACACCATACAGTTAGACTCTCCATACGTTCAAGAAACACCCAAAACCACATGGTCACGTTGAACATGTTCCTTCTCCACAAAGCAAACAAGTCACATACCCTTTCGGAGAAATTGTCGGCATCGCTCTCGAGCATGGCGTTCGAGGACGGGACGCTCTGCGCCATCACGGCGTTGCTCACAGAGTACGATTCGGTCATCAGCATCGGTGTGCGAGGTTGTGCGCTGTATGTGTATGGGATGGCGGTGCGCGCGTGTTGCTGGAAAACGCTTCGTTCACTCTCGTCTAATCAATCAAGACAAGGCGGCGGGGCTCGTTGCCGATCGAGATAGATGGAGAGCGCGCGCGGTGCTTGTAGCGGGCGTGCTGCGCGAGTACGAGGCGGCGTGTTGTGCACGGCGTCGCGGCGTCGGATCTTATTCGTCGCCTTCTCGCGGTTTCTGCGCTTTTTCGCTTCTGGCGGCGATCGAGGGCGAAGAACCGCGCAGGAAGCGAGCGAGAAAACAGAAGATGGCTGAGGGGTGGCGCGCCAGGTTAGACTTGACGTTTGTATGTAAGGGGGGGACGCAGACACCCTTCTTATCTGCGCAAATGCCTTCTTATTTGCGCTAGTGGTTACTCTTACAAATAGCAAGTACGGCCCATCATTTGGAATTTTAAAGAGGATGCGCCAGCACTCACGAAAACTGAGAGGTTTTAATGAAGAAAAACCTCACCTGATTTATGGCAAAAACAAGGTTATAAAGCAAAATTCAAAACGGTCACGATTGATTAGAGAGCCATGAGCTGTTATTATTATTTAGAAGCCAGGGTTTGCAAAAGCTAGTTGTGACACGCAATTCTTCGTACCCCGATTATGGGGTAAATCGGTACCAACATAGAGCAGAATGAGGCAATTTGATTGGCCAGAACAGCGTCGAGGTTTAACAATTTGCTGAACATCCATTCTCGAGAGAAAGAACACTTCGTTTCAGTATGGAAAAGCTGGCTGAGAATGTGCTCACAATACAGTTATAGAGAAGGTTACACTTTGGCTTTGTATGCGTGAGAGACAGAATGAAGGTCTTTGTGAGCTGTTTGAATAAATTCATACTCTGCAAATTATAACCTGTCTTTTTCTATTTATGTAGGCTTGTATATCGTTATTGACTGCGAACTGAAAAACAGAGGGGTGATTGGGTGGTGCGAAGACGTTTCGTGGAAGAAAGCCGCGATCTTCTTCGCATTTTCACTCTTTCGGAAAAGAACAATAGTGACAGCCTGGGTTTAGGGCTTAGAGACGGCGCATTCTTTTTGTCTAAAACCTTTCAAATACTTGCCATCATGCCAGGGTTTTGCTTTTTTTTTGACCATGGTGAAAATATTAGAATAGCTCAAAAAATCTGATTCACCTTTTGTTTCAAAGCGTCTGGCAGACCAAAAGTGGACAATCTGATTCAACTTCTAAATGTTCGGCGGACCGATAGTGGACAACACAAATCCTGGACACCCCAACCCTTTTGCCACCCTATTCGCTTTCTGAGAGATGTCCCGAGATTTAACCATTAGCTAATGAAATCTCGGATATTTAGGAACAATAGAAAAAAATGTAGACGTACAAATACAGTATTTCTCAGTTCTGATAAATAGCAGATATGACAGTTTTATTTTTTGATCCTTGTTGGGTTCGAAACTACCTCTCTTGACCCTCCAGCTCTTCTTTAAAGTTAAACTTCTGTTGGTGCAGGTAGGGGTCATGAAGATGAAGCCACCCCCTCTCTTGGCCCTCATTTTTGAGCACATCACAAAAAGAAATCCAGCAGCTCAAGCAGCAAACAGATAGCACCATGGCAGCAGGACAGTATGATCCGAGAATGCTTGGCGTCGCCAGCTGCGTGGTTGAGTCCTATGCTCGATATCAGATAGAATGCGAGAGCCAACACATGGAGTTCAGTCAGATCGAGAAGGGGATGAAGGACGAGAAGCGGTCTCCGGCTTGGTGATGCAGCGGCGAGGAAACTGCGCCGGCACACGAACGACCTTTCTGAGGTCTGGGAGAGGGTGAAGCAGGACGTTGCTCTCAAGACGAATGTCAGCGAAGCGAACCGCGCCCTGAGTGATCGACTTCGCCGCGAGCACTCCTTGCTCTGGTGGCAGAGGATCGATGAAGTCCTGCAGCATTACGCGGAAGTGCTCGACATCAATGGCGGTCACCTCTTTGGACCCGCGAGCATATCTGGACCCGAGCCCGGGTGACCTGGGTCGGGTAGCGCGGGTTCTGATCTTTTCCGATCGAGGTCGCCCGTGTAGGGACACGATATCAACCGAATCATGCCAGAGTCCGAGCTCTTGCAAGCGGCGTCAAAGTGGCACCGCGATTTTCGGGTTGGTAAAGTATATCACTGATGCTGAAGAATATGTGGACATTTACATGTTCATTATTTCACCTCGATTTGCAAGTGTGCTATTATTTGATACCTTGCTTTTGGATTGAGCTTAATTTGATGTTTTTTTTATTGGACTTCCTGATTGTGTAGGCTGCTGACGCATTGATCAAGAAAGCCAACGACGAAGGGAAAGTGAAGATTAGGATTCTCGTAGACGCAACTCTGTCTCAAGCACGCTATTCTCAAGTCGCATACATTCGTACAGAGTGCCCGGTAAGGTCATACGTTTTGCCTGCTTCGCTTTTCCATTCACTCAATTTATTTGTCTCTTCCTTTCACTGTGTATTTCTGATTGGTTCCCAGAAAATCACACTGCAAATGTTAGGCCCAGTCATGCACGACAATTTGTTGTGGTCGACAGAAAGTTGATGATTGTAGGTCAGCGAACTTTCCCGTTAACGCGGTGTTCAAAAACAAGGAGTCCATGCTGGTGATGATCGGGAAACGAGTGGCAGCACTCTTTATCCTCGCTTTTACGAGCCTCTGGATACAATCTTACGTGATACCAGTTACGGGCAAGGTGAAGACGACGCCAAAGGTGAAGCCGATGCCTAAGGTGAAGGCGACGCCTAAGGTGAAGGCGAAGATCGTTCCACACGTTCGTACAGCGGTGGGTCGTGCGCTCCAAGCGAAGAAGATAAAGGCGTGCGGGGTGAAAAAGACAATGAACAAGATGGCAGGACCAACTTCGAAACCAGAACAACACGCAGATAGTGTATGCGAGCTGACGCATCTGCTTCCGACCGAGTTCGAACCTTTTCCAGTCGAGAGCGTGGTTTTGCACAGTGAGTTAGTGTTCTGGTTCGGTGAGACCACAACTGGTAATGTGGAACGCTTCTGTACCCGATGCATCCCCGCGTGTGTCACCAATTTCCATCATCAGAACTTCGGTAGCCATCGCTGTTTCCCGTACGAGCCCGTCTCGCCCAGGATTCCAGTCATCGCAATCCTTCGAATCGAAGGCCAAGATTGACTTATGGTTTATCTGCAGGGCATGGTTAGATTGTTCATATATTACGCAAAACTCAAACAAGTCTTTCACTGTATCCCACTCATTTGCAAGTTTTGTACGCATGCCTCATATACCGCTCTTGTCATGATTTCTACTGTTGACCTGCGAGAGGTACTCGTGATGGCTGCAGTGCTTGCTTGGTGTTTGACTCCGTCTAAGCCACACATGCACTTCGTCTGTCCAACGCACGTGGCATTGGCGCAATCTGGACTGCTACCAAAACAGGACAGGACAGCACAGTCAGGTTGGATGGGCCAAATGCTCGTGGTGTTGCTACAGCTGCTACCGTGGTGCTGCTGGCTACCCTGAGCATCAACGAGACCAAGACTATCGTCTCGGGCCAAGTGGCTTGCCTTTTCCTCATGTTCATCCTGCCCCCAGTCTCGCGCGTGTCTCTCAATGTAATGCGAGTATAATGGATACAAGTGCACAAAGTGGGGTTAAGTGAGGTTGCTCTTTGGACACACGCATCAAGCAAGAGTAAGCATTCTTGAGACGTGTGGAGCCGCTTCAAAAGCGATGGCTCTCCAAGCTCGATCATTCTCCAAAAAGCTCTCGAGCGAGCTCATGATGGGCAAGTATTGCCTGTTGGGGGATGAATGGACGCGAGTGGGTGTGTATCCATGACTCGATTGTGTGAGTACCCTCTCGCCGTCTCTCTCCAAGCAAACTGCATTTGGCTTCATTTGTTGATAAGTGCGCAGCCTGAAATAAGCCTCTCTAATAGCGTTTTCATTAAGTACGCGATACATTCTATTTGATAGGATGCGCAATTGCCACATAAACGATGTGGCGCCAAAAAAAGAAAAGATGGTCAGTCGAACAAGCTTTTGTTTTGGCGCCAACTGTTTGAACAAGACGAGAAAGGAAGCTCGCGAAGCGCTGCGGTGTGATACGCGCGTTGCACGCCACAGGACCGAGCTGCGCCCATCGACAGAGTCGCACCACAGGATACGCCCAGCAACAGTTGTTGAGCCCACGTCCGCATCGTATACAGAGAACGAGAGAAGCGATGAGTCGAGAGGCGAGCAAGAAAGCGGCCAAGGAGCTCCTCGCGCTCTGCGAGACAAAAGGCGTCAAGATGCCGACTGTAAGGACTTATCTCGCAAGTGGATGGATACATGCATGATGTCCTTGTATTGTGTGTTATGCTGACGCTTTCGTGTGCGTTGTTATTGCCGTGACGCATCCAGAACCCGATCAACGCCATGGTTGAGGCCGGTACGATGCTGAACGCGACGCGAGAGAATGTGCGTTCATCAACAACAGCTTGATTTATCTTTGCTGAACAGACAGCGCTTGCATGCTGAATGCTGTATTGATGCCGCGCTTGATGTTGCTATGCGTGTTGTTGTTTTTCTGTCTCCAGGGTGAATTCCAACTGCAAAAGGCTTTATCCGTGCGTAACTCTTCCGGTCATCGGGATGTCTTGAATGAGCACGAATGTCCCGTGAGTGGTGCGTATGATTGATTCACTGACAAGTGATATCTTGTTGTTTGTCGCTGTTATCAGGAATTGGTCACGAAGTTTGGAAGGAAAGATGGCTTCGCTGTGTCGTCTAAGAAACGAAAAGCAGACGACGTGAAAAAGGAAAAGACGCCAACGAAGAAGAGCGCAAAGAAGACTGAAGACGACAATGGAGACCACGTGGAAGACGACGCGAAGAGTAAGAAAAAGACCGCGAAGAAACCAGCAGCAACCAAGAAGAAAGCGATCATCATCAGCGACGACGACGATGACGGTGATGACGGTGATGACGAACCAAAGGTGAAGAAAGCGCGCGCCAAGCCAACAGCGACCAACAGCGCCAACCAGGAGCTCGCGGACGCGTTCGCCGAGCTCTCGGGGTTTGAATTCAAGCGCGGCGAGAAGTTCAAAGGTGGCACCTGGTCGAAAGTCGCCAAGGCGGTGCGCGAGAGCGAAGACAAGATCACCACGGGCAAGCAGGCGATGAAGCTCAAGGGCATTGGCAAATCCTCGGCCACGAAGATCGACGAATTCTTAGAAACAGGCACGATGGTGACGCTCGAAGAGTACCGCGCAGGCAATATGTAAGCACTTTCAAAAGAAAACTGCGCGATCGATTATTTGTTTTCTTGCGAGTGTCGCATGGTTTGACTTAATGATTGAGCACCTACCGCGCAACCTGGCGGAAAGATACAAAAAACCTCAATAATGTTTGGTTGGCGCAGCGACACGCTGTGCGAACGAGCGCTTGCTTTCTTTCTGGATATGATACATGAGGTCAAACGACACCTGTTTCCATAGACTTTTGCTTAGCGCAAAATATTCACCACCCACATGGGTCTCACGCAACACGGCCCGTTTTCTCAATAAACTGCAGTTACAAAAGGAATCGGTTCCATTGTAAACAAACCCGTGCCGCAACAAACCCACCCACTACGATATGTTCATTAATTTCTGCAAGGAACAGTGTTACTGTGTCTGAACTTGCTTTTCCATTGCAGAAAGCCGCCACTTCAACTTCCAACACGCGTATCTTGCGCCACCATTGCCCCCAGGCGCGCTTCCTTCCGCTGCTTCATCTGTCTGCCTATCCAATTGACTAATTGACTGTCCAGCTGGACCGTTCCGACAACTGCAGAATTGCTGTTCTGCGCTTGCTTGTTTGTTGAGACGTCTACCGAAGAGGCGCACGCGCACAACTCTCTCGCTTGCTGACTCCAGCTCCACCGCCTCGTACCTGTCGCGACAGTTCAAGCCAACCGCTTTACACCAGGATCCACCTTCAGGATCTGGCGTCGGCAGCATCTGAGCTTATTTTGTTTTCCTTCTACCGACCACGGCAAGCAAGGTCAAGCCAACGCAAGCAAACAACAAGCATCCATTCGTCCGTCGTCACTCGCACGAGCCGCTCAGACAGTTAGTATCTAGAAGGAAGGAAACCCGTTCGCAACCAGGGTCCGCCGCCGCATCTTCATCTCTTGCCGGTGTTTGGAGAGACAGATCAAAGGATTTGACGCTGTAAACTAAAGGAACATCCTAGTGAAGCGCACGAGTGTTATCACACAATTGGTCAAGAGCGACGCACGAGCGAGTAGCGCGGGAGAGGGAAGTGATCGACCACATCGTCGTATCTACGATTGATACCAGTGAGTGCGTCTTTTGTGGGTGAGTGAGTATTGCTCTTACGTGTTGTCGCTGCTGCTATTACTGGTGACAACTTCAAATTTGTGTGTGAACTGATTGATTCATGCACATTTTTTCTGTCTACTCACTACGTTGCGCTCGTTTGAAATTGTGAAAACGCAGAGAAGCACGCTGCGATTGATTGGAGGCTGCGGACTTTCTGGCAGAAAGTGATTTCGCGCACCTGTCTATAGCATCGACAAGGAAGACACTCGTGTGGGGTCCGCGAGTTCGTTGTCCTTTTGAAAATCCAAACCACCAGAAGCGAGAAAAAGCCGTGCTGTCTTGTTCTCACTCTCAATATCAGTGTACAAGCTCCAGTGTTGATTTCTTCCTCGGCCCCACAAGAACAGCCAGACAGAAGCGAGCACAAGTCAAGTCGACAAGCCCGATCGGGTCAAGCACTGCTCAAGCACACACCCGCGCAAGAACCAGAACGTCAAGGACCTACACAAGCTGCGCGCAAAGCGATGGATCGAGGTGAAGTTGCAATCGCGAATGCCTGTGCGCTCAATTCGTTCTCTGTCGGTAAAATGGTGATGACGAGCCCCGCGCTTTATCACTCCGTCTGCCCACCCCTAGGTCCCAACTACGCTGCAGCCGCTGCTACTGGAGGCCAGCTGCAACAGCAGCCACAACCTCCGTATCCTGCGCCACACCACCTGTACGGAAACAATCTCCACAAACCCGCGCATCACGATCTTCACAACAATGCACACGAGGCGAAGCGCAAACACGTCGCAAAGTCATTCAACAACTTTTACGGCAGCGCATATGGCAACAGCATTCCGAACACTCCGACGCCTCCACGACCCTCTGAGCCAAGCGAAAGAAACAGACTGGCACCGTGCATCCAGTTTGTTGCGAAAGGAAGCTGTGCGTACGGAGCGAGGTGCAAATACTCGCATGACTTACCTCGTCCTCCCGTGAATTTGAGTCCAAGGTTTGTTTTCTATCAATGCCCCCGCTTGTTTGAGATTACCCTTACTGACTTTGCGAACGGTCTTTTGTTGAATCATGCAGTCCGCAATACCCGATCAACCTTGCGCCAGCAGCTACAGGAGGAAGGTATGCTCTTCCGCATTGGATACACTCGCTGCCAAAACCTGCAGCGATGTAAGTGACTCTCTCTCAAAATATGGATTCATCATTTTGACTCTTGAAATACTTTGAAGATCTGAACCTGATTGATATGTTTCTGGTTGACTGTTTTCAAACTATCCAGAAGCCAAGAGAGATGCTATCCCAGTTTACCAACCTCACCACATGATCGTGTATCTACTTATTCCAGCCACCATAGAGAAACCAGCAGCCAAGCGCCATCGCCGCCAAAGAAACCCCACCAGCAACTTCTCTTTAAAGACGCAGTTTTGAAACAGAAGTCCGTGTGCGCATCGGAGGACCAGTGGGTACCCCCAGTCAAACCTAAAGCTATGGATGAAAGACCAGAACTTCAAGGGCCTTTCAAATCCAGTTGCACAAGCCCTGAACAAGACCACGTGAACCCGCCTCGACAATGGGGTAGTAATGGTCGTGTCTACCCAGTAAGGTACAAGTCGGTGGATTCTGGACTCCTGCTTGCGAAGAAACTACCGTCGAAGGAAACAAACTGCGCTTTCTATGGTGAAGCCCCAAAACCACCACCGCCTGGAAGCGGACGGCAGAACTTCTCCACTGGCTATCAACAGCATTTCTACTATCAACCTGGCGAGCCGCAAGTGATGGCAACCGCGTATCCGATCTATTCAAGTCAGCCTTCCGCGTGTTCAAGGTATGTTTGCCGTTAGTTCTGATGTTTATTCTGGCTGAAGGTTTGTCTTATTAACTGGATGATGTTTGGCCATGTTCACCAGTAAGTTGAGCCAGAGTTTGAGCTGCCAAGTGGACACTTTTATCGAGGATCTGGATGCGGAGTTGGTGAAACTGGAGCAATCGCAACAAGATTCAATCGGTCAACTACAAGCAGCAGTGCAGAGCCTCTGGGCTGACGCATTTATCGATGTGTACGGTTCCAACTACACCCGCCTGTCGCTTCCGATGAGCGACGTCGACTGTGTCCTGAACTCAAGAACGCTGGTCGAAAAGAGTCCGTCATCAATTCTGCACAAGCTAGCCGAGGTGGTTCGAGCGAAGCCCTGGGCGAAGCAAGTCGATCTGCTTGATTGCGCGAAGATCCCGGTTTTGAAAATTATTTACTGCGCTGGTGCTGGAGAGCAAGAAGTCATGTTGGATCTCACATGTGGACATTCACCTGGCCACTCCGGACTGAGCGCGCGCGATCTTATTTACTCGCTTCAAGCTGAGATGCCGGCTCTGCGCTCGCTGGTTCTTGTGCTCAAGACTCATCTTCAACGTTTTGGTAAGTGCTCTGTGTTGTTCTGGAACTTGAGGAAGATAAATTCGCTCACATCGTCTTCGTTATCTATCTAGGATTGAGCTGCGCCTTTACTGGTGGTCTATCCTCGTACGCTCTAGTGCTCCTAGTGATCCGGTTCCTCCAGGTATGTAGACAGCTCTCCTCATGCAGACTGCAAGAAGCTTACCACAGGCTGAACTCTTCCTCCCCCTTTCTTCCTCGTAGGCCTGTGGTGATGAGCATCACAAATCCTTCAACAGTAGCAACGAGCGCAAGTATCATGAAAGAAGACGGCGCAGTTTGTCAGAAAACTCTCTTCCACTGAAGCAACACAATGGCAATAGTAAACCACGCAGTAACAAGTGGTTGTACGCTTTTTCGAGAGCGGGCAAGGTGGTGTGGAGAACCACGATCGGCAGTTTACTGCTTCTCTTCCTGGAAACGTACATCACTTTCGATTACCGACGTTTTGGTGTGACGATTGAAAACAAAGGGTAAGTACGCTCATTATTTTCTGAGATGTAGTTGTTGGCTATCGCAAAGTGGTCTGTGCTAAACTCCAACCTTTGTATCTTGTAGTGAATTCTTCGCTTTGCCAACGGACAAAGTGGCTTTGGGGCCTGAGCTACCGATCACTCCGTTCATCGCCGACCCAATCAAAAAAGGTCGAAGAATCGGAAACGCGTTTCGAATGAGCGAGGTTGTCCAAGCATGGCTCGTTTTGTACCAGCAGCTAGCGTCTGGCGCCTCGCTTGCGGAGTCCATCATGAAACACGGCAAAACCCCATAAACTTCGACTGGAAGTGACAATCAACAGCCCAAGAAAGCAAAGCGCGAGCGAACAAACGAACAAAGGTGTGCATCATTTCCTGTTTTACGGTCGTACGTTTTGTGACTTGAGTCTCATATGCACTCCTATTTCACTATAGTTTGTGCGATCACGAGCATCAAGTCGCCGTTCATCTTGTGAAAGCCTCATTGTCTGCTGGCAATACCCCTGTAAATGTTGAAGAAAAGTGCTGGAAGATGCTCGACAGAGCTGAATGCAGACTCAGAAGCCCAAAGACACAGCAAAACCTCTTCTTCTCCAAGGATGAAGCGCCTTGCAGCGAAAAAGAACCAAAGAAAAAATAAATCCTGTCAAGCATGGCTGGTGATGCACTTCATCTCGCAAGAGCTCTGCAGTGTTGCCAACTGAAGAAGTACAAACACGATAAAAACGATCACGGTTGACGAATACAAGACGTCTGGAATGAACTTTCGCTATTAGTTTGTCTACCAAGTGTGCCTACCCCACAGCATTGTTGACGCTCTTTTGGAAAGTTAAAACTCCAATTCACGCACACGCATGAACTCCTGGACCTGCTCGTTCGTGACCGCGGCGCGGCGCTTCTGCATGCCGACCGCAAACTCGGACATGACGTCGATGAGGAGCTGCTTGACTTCGCCCGACATCATGCGGCCGCTGCCATACTCGTGCGCCACGTGCGCCAGTTGCTCGTCGTCGTCGAGCATGAACGAGAGGTACTGGTACGGGATGTCCACCTCCAGGTTCGCGCCGTACTTCTCGTGGTCGGCCTTAGTCTCGCCGCCACCGCTGAACGCGTACTTCTTGATCTTGTTGGCGATCTCCTCCGGCGAGTCCGAGATATAGATCGTCGTGCTCGCCTTACTGGCGCTCATCTTGGTCGTGCTGCCTTGAAGCGCAGGGAAGAACTTGGAGTGGATGAGCGCTGGCTTGAGGTACCCGATGCGAGGGGCCACGTCGCGCGTCATGCGGAAGTACGGGTCCTGGTCGATCGCCTGTGGGATGAGGCATCGGAGCCCCTTGCGACCGGCGAGCGCGACTGGGAACGTCTCCGAGAACGACGGTACGGCCTGGACAGCTGGGAACGCCGACTTGCCGATATTGTCCGAGCCCGAGAACCCAAAGATGCCGCGCACCTGATTGTACGTGACGCACTTCTGGACCTTGAGAATCTGCGGGTACATGTGCTGGATGTACTCCGTGTTGGCAAAGATGAACGTCTTCTTGACATCGAAGCCGCACGCGATGATGTCCTTGGCGTTCTCGAGCATCATCTGTCGGCTCTCCTCGAGCGTTTGGTCCTTGAACAAGAACTTTTCGTCATCCGTGAGCTGGATCACGAGCGGCACGTCAAACACCTTCTGGAGCCACACGGTGAACGTGAACGGGATCAAGTGGCCCATGTGCAGCGAGCCCGAGGACGGACCGCGGCCAGTGTATAGGTAGAACTTCTCTCCTTTCTCGTACGCGTCCAAAAGCACGTTCAAGTCGCGGTGCGAGAAGAAGTACCCACGGCGCAGGTACCGGTGGGCCTTGTGGCCCGTGAGCTTCTCGATGCGGTCGATGAGCGCTTGGTCGATCTTCGAGCACCCAAACGTATCAATGAGCTTGTCGTAGTCGACGCCATTCTCAGCCTCGACATCCCACGGGGTGACCGTCTGGCCGCCGCTGTTGCCGCTCGCGGCGACTTTGTGGTTGAACTCGATCTGGCGGAGCAGCAGCTCGGCGTCCGACGGCACTGGCGCGCCTTCCACAGGCTTGGCACTCTCCGAGGTCTTCTTCGGCGCCTGGTCAGCCTTCTTCTTCGTGGTGCCCCCCTGCGCCTTCTTGGCGGTGGCGTCCGCGAGCTTCTTCTCCTTCTTCAGCTGGCTCTTGGACTTGCCTTCAGTGCCAGCAGCAGCGCTGGCGTCACCAGTGGCAGCAGCGCTGGCGTCACCAGTGGCAGCAGCGGCGGGTGCCTTCTTTGGCTGCTTCTCTGCCTTGGGGGCGACGTACTCGACGCCAGTCTCGGCCTTGAACTGCTGCTTGAGCGCGAGCAGCTCCGCCACGAGTGCCTTGATCTGCTCGGCGTCGCCCTTGGCGGCCTTGAGCTCGCGGATCTCTTCGCCCTTCGCCACGATCGCCTGCTCCATTTCGGTTTTTTGAATCAACGAGCAAATTTAGGAATTGGCTGATGGATGATGATTGATTGTTGGCTTTGCTGTCACGCTGTCGTGAGGCACAAGAATCGGCAAATATTTCTTGTGGACCACGCTGGGTGACAGCACCAACTTTTCCCAGAACCTACCCGAAACAAATCAAATGAGGAGATTATAAAGAGGTAGACCCTCCATCCTTCGCCAGAGCGTGACGACGAAGGACGAAAGGATGGATGGATGAATGATTGCAATGCTACTTGTTGTGAGTGTGTTTCATGGATTCTCGTAGCAACTTGATCAACAAAGTATAATTTGATGGCTCACTCGAAAGTTGCATTTATCTCTCCGCCATGGCCGTCTGGTTCCTGTGGAGGTCGTCGCCACGAGAGACTCGTTCTCGGGCCGGGAAATGGTCGGACTCCTATGGCCGCACAGCATATTTTTTTGCCTTCTCTTGATCAAGAATGCTCCAGCTCGATCATGGACGTCATGGTTTTGTGGTTTTGGGTGAACCTTTGATGGATCTGCTTCCGTTGAAGTTGCGGTAAACCTCTCTTTCGTGCGTGAGTCGTATCAGAACTGAATCTGATATGGTTTTTGATACATTCTCTGATGATTTTATGGTAAACAAAATATTTTTTAACTGGAAAAATAGGATTACGGTTACTGTACAACCTTTGTCAATCCAGACAGCAATGCCTTGATACAAACGAAAAACCTCACCAAAACAAAACCTTGTTTTTCCCCCTATACAGACATACCCATTATGTTACAGATGCCACTCCCAATAAGTTACATCAAAATTGGCGCAAATTGATATACAT
>JALBZZ010000559.1:0-20693 GCA_038051095.1 Globisporangium irregulare
ATGCGTGACTATTTTTTAAAAGAACAGGCGTAATTTTTTATATTCATAAATTATATAATTTTTTAAACTTTTAAAATTTATAGTCTTTATTACTGCTTTAATTTGCATATTCCCAAACGTAATTCCTCGGACTGCTCTTTTTTATCGACTCGCGGCTGGTATTACTTTGTACATTTATGTTTGCGAGTGATAAAATTGCGCTCGAATAGGAAACCATACAAAACGCCATACGATTCACTTTCATCACTATGGACGGCATTTTGGCACAGATTCAAATAGTGCCTTTCGATAGTGAATCCTACGAGATTATTGCATTTTGTTTGGACTGTGAAGGCTGCAGCACGCAACCTACTCATCCATTTTGCCACGAACTCAGCCACACAAAGCCACCAAACACATCAAAAGCAAAGCAACTACAAGAATGGCGTCTACTGCAGCTGCTGCGCCCGCGATCCAAGAGAGCCCCGAGGCGCTTGCGCGCCTGGCCGAGTCCATCATCGGCGAGCGCAACCCGCGCGGCATTCCCGCCGCCGTCTTCGTGGTGCGTCCAGCGCGCCTGTTGTCGGCCTATGGAGTGTAGCAACGCACAGGAAGCGCGAATGAGAGCATGCTAATCAGTCTGTGTATCGATCTGTCTGCGTGGTGCTGCTATACATTGCTGCTGTTAGGAAAGCGTGGAGGCGTACATGAACACGGTGGGAATTCGCACCATTGAGCCGCTCGTTGGCTCTCTCCAACAGCTCTACAGGTGCGTCGTCATTCGTCCGTGCGCCTGCGTAGCTGCTCAATCTGTACTCACTATCATTGTGTTGGGTATCTCTCTCTGTAGCAAGTACAAGTTCATGGAGACGAACCTGCAGAAGAGCCGCGAGTCGTTCAAGCGCAAGATTCCAGAGACGGAGAAGGACCTGGCGGCGCTCAAGCACCTGATGGAGAAGCAGGAGGAGGGCGAGACCATCGCCACGCGCTTCAACCTCGCAGACAACGTCTACGCCAAGGCCACAGTCGACTGCTCGGTCGGCAAGGTCTGCATCTGGCTCGGGGTATGTGCCGATTGTTTGGCTGTTTGGCTGTTTGGTTGTCTCTCTGTGTCTATCTATGTTATGACCCATACTAACTGAATGTATGGTAATGATGAATGGCAGGCGAACGTGATGGTCGAGTACTCGTACGAAGAAGCGCTTGAGCTGCTCGAGAACAACATCTCGGTCGCCAACGAGCGTCTAGTACGTTTCTCTTATAGCTGATATACCAGTCAGGCTCCTTGTGCTGTTCTGAGTGGATGCTGACACAGTCCACGCCATTACTGTTGTCTTGATTTGCATTCTGCAGTCGCAGATCGACGCGGACCTGGCGTTCCTGCGCGACTCGATCATCACGACCGAAGTGAACATTGCGCGCATATTTAACCACGATGTTCGCCGCCGCCGAAAGGTTCGTTTAAATGCAATGATTTGCTGCTTTCATTGACATTGTCCGTAACGTACGCGCGCGTATGAATCTAACAATTCCCCGACATTTGTGTTGGATTTTTGTGTGAACGAACCACAGGAGAAGGACGACAACCTGGTCGCGGAACTCGAGGCCAAGTAAAAACTTCAGGATCCAAGCTAAAATCTCTAATTGGTCTCCCGCCTTTGGTAGGCTCTGCGTGTGGAGCGAGGCGTTTGTTCACCCAGCGTTCAGTATGAAGAAGAGAGGGAGGGGCCAGATGTCTGAGCGGTGGTGTTGTTCGTGTCCGTCAGTTCCTCCGCGAATCAGTCGCTCGCTCGTGAGGTAATGAGAATACAAGCAAAACCAAACTCAAAACGAACAAATAGGTGCCTTCGGCGGCGACAAGTCGTCAGTCTTTTTGTGGATCGCCAAGCAGGTGTCTCTTCGTCAATCATCCCTCGCGCCCTCTTATTGTCAGCCCTGTATAGCAAGTTTGTGCCGCTTGCTTATCTCTCGATCGTGTTGTATTGACAACTAACAAGTGACTGACTGAGGTTCCCTCAGGCTGCGATGAGCACAGTAGAGTGGGGTGAACAAGCGCACGCCGCCACTGCTGCTTCGGACTGGGAGGTCCGTCACGACCAGACGAGCGGTGCCGCCTATTTCTTCAACGTGCGCACGGGCGAGTCCTCGTGGGAAGCGCCTACTGGTGTAGTTGTATCAGCTGCTGAGAGCCAACAGAGTGCTCATGAAGCTGCGCCTGTATCCGAATGGGCCGAAGCGTTCGATGAGAGCTCGCAACGCGTATACTACGTGAACCTCCACACGGCGGAGACACGGTGGGAGCCGCCGCCGGGGTACGCATCTGTCCACGCGGTCATCATCACAGGAAGAAGCGACAAGGCGGAAAAGGAAGACCCGCGTATGTCGACGGCCGAGCAGATGGAAAAGCTCAATCGGCTCTTGAGTGGGGATGACGACGATGAGGAGGAAGAAAGCGGTGAACAAGGCGGAGAGCTACATGACGTAGCGCAAACCCCAGCGAGTGGCGGTAGCTCTCATAAACATGGGGAAGAACAAGCGCCGTCAACGCCATCGTCAGACATAACAGCAGCAGCAGCAGCAGCTGTCGCCTCGCCTGACATACCCTGGATGATGTTCCTCAACGAGAGTGACGGCATCCCGTACTACTACAACCACGTCACGAGCGATTGTGTGTGGGACCCGCCGGACGAGTTCGTCGCGTACCACCAATTACAGGAACAACAGCATTTAGAAGAAGAAGGGGAGGGTTCTCATCAGAAATTTGCGGAGACCGAGGCGGAGATCGCGCAGCGAGAGAGCGCGCGAAGCGGCGTGGAGGAGAGTCCAAGTGCTCGCCAGCATCACGGTGCCGCATCCCCATCCCTGCCATCGTTGTTCGAGAAGCCGATGATGGTCACGCCCGAGTTTGAAGAGAAAGTGCGCCGCGCGATCGAGTCGGTGTCCAAGACTCCCATCGGCTCGAGTCGCGTGGTGTTTGTGCGCACGCCGTCGGAGAAGTGGCCCGAGTTTACGAAGAATGGTGAAGACACTGTCGAGGATAGTGAGCGTCAGCTACTGCCAGGGACACCGTCGAAGGCTACTGCTGATGCTTTTGGCACAGGTAAAACGGTTACACCTAATACACCAGGCCAACTAAGGTCTTCGCAACCTGGATCTGCTGCGCTGAGTGGTGCCAGTCGCTCTCGTACACCGCGGACCATGCGGATCCCAGAAGATGCAGCAGCAGCAGGTATGGTCGATCAAGCTCAAGCTCATACAGGAGGAGAAAGGGACCCTGACACTGATACAAAGACCTCCACCGTGAGTCAGGTAAACGATGAGAAAGGTCACGTTGCCTTGGTCGAGACTCCGTCCTCTCAACTTGTGGAAAGCTACGACCCCGAGACCGGGATTTTCAGGCACGTTGTGGGGCCACTCAATCTATCAGATCAGCACCAGGAGCAAGAAGAGCAGATAATTCGTCCTATGGAGAGTAAGTTCACCGTCGAAGCACTGGAGACAGACAACCTGTCTGCCATGGCGATGCAGCTTCGCTTTGAAGAAGCAGCACTGGTGATCGAGTGCATGGTGCGCTGCTTCCTCGCACGGCATCGCGTTCAGAAGAAACGAGTCGTTGCCGCAAAAGAGAGACAGGAGCTCTTGGCAGCGAGTGACGAGATAGAAGGCCGGCAAGAAGGGGCTGGTGCCATTGATTTCCATGAAGCAAACGTGGAGGAGCAGCTTAATGCCGTTGCGCTGGATGACTCGATGGAGACTTCTACGGCGATACCACGAGCTGCGTTGCCTGTGGCAGACCAAGGCACAGACTTCTCAGTCCAAGAAAAAGAGCCAATGACTCCAATTGACGCTGATGCGGCGTTGCCAACGGAAATCCCATCAATTGATGAGACCTCGCTAAATAGTATCGAACCAACCTCAGAACGTCAATCAGAAGTAACAAGTCCTCCATACCAGGTGGGTATACCCCAAAGTCTAGAGACGCAGGAAATGCTCCCAGACTCTGCGTCACTCAAGCAAGAGAACGAAGAATCTGGGGCGTCTACACCTCCCCCTGGTCTTCCAGCTACTCCATCGGGTAAACTGTCGACATCCGAAACGATTCAACAACAGCAGACTGAAGAGCTCGACCGTGCTACAACGCCAGTGAACCTTACACAAACTCAAGACGTTCGCGCAGATGGAGAGTGGACACCAACGGAGGTAGTATCGTCGACGCCTCCGATGGAAACTGGTGGAAATCCAAGGGGATTAACTGTAGATGAGAGTAGGCAAAAGAGAGCGTCACGACCCCCATCGACAGCCTCGACAGTGCCGACGTCCCGAGCGCGTGCGTCTTTATTAGCACCGCCATACTCTCCTGGGGTGTTAGACATCGCTCAGTATTTCCAGCGACCGCCTCTGAAAGCCGTATTAGCAGCTACAGAGCGCGAACCAGCTGATCGCGAGAGCAACAGTACTGCACCACCGCCATTCTTTATTGTGCGCAAGCGAGTGGATATCCCCGAATTGAAGGAGCAACCTGCCGTATCATACACTCAAGCAACGCTCATCTCAACCGCAGAGCGCCAGGCGCGCAAAGAGCAGCAAATACAGCTTGCGAGTGCCGCGAATGCGCGGAAACGCGAGCTTGTAGCACAGGAAATGCGCGAGTTCCGTCAACTCTATCAGGAGAGCGCGGAGAAATACACGTTTGACAAGCAGCAGACTCTGACTGCGCTGGTAGAGGAAAAACAGCGCCTCAAGAGTGACGAGCTCAGGAAAGTCCGTCCGTTATCATCGTTATCGCTAGAAGAAGACAACAGCAGGAGTAGTCTCAATAACTCGTCGTCCTCGAGGGAGCTGCTCGCTGATATCACCTCCGCTGTGAGTACCACCAGTAGGAACTCCGAGACTCCGTCCTTCCAAACCCGAGTTTCCCACTTACTGAACCCCGAGACTTTTGTGGAAGCCATGAAGAGCGAACGATTCCGGGAGATCCAGCAGCGCCTTGAGCGACTGCAGACGTTGAACCAGGTCTTGGAGACACAATTGGAAGTGGTTGACATGTGTCTACTCCACGAGGACCATTTTGAGCATGACGACCACTGCACCGAGACGAACAATGCGACTTTAAAACAGACGTTCCAGGCGAAATATGCGAGCAAACTGCGCCGCAAGCAGGTCGAATTGTTGCGCGCGATCCAGTTTTGGGAGCAGCAGGTTGCGAATTACAACCCCAGTCCCCAAGAACCCAATGGCAATGGCGATGGTAGCGCTGTAGTCGATGGCGAGGACGATAGGAATCTAGCTTCGTCGTACTGGGATCGAGTGCACAGCTACTATACCAAGGCCGCGAAGCAGAGTAGAAGTGAGAGCATTCGCTTGCTCCGAGACGCGAATGGGGACTCGCTGCTCCACTTGGCGGTGTGGAAAGGACGACAGGACGACGTTGCAAAGCTGATACAGCTCAGTGATGACCCTGGTGGTATGGCGAATCTGGTGGACAACACAGTGAGTCGAACGCACCCGCTGCACGAAGCCTGTCGTGGTGGACATTTCGAGATTGTGAGATTGCTGGTCGCGGCTGGTGCAAAGCTGGATGCGCCGGACGCCATGGGGGACACCCCACTGCATGTTGCATGTCGCCTCGGGTGGACACGCATTGTCCACTTCCTGTTGACTGTCGCTGAGGGGGACGAAGGTGGAAGCAAAACAGAAATAGACGAGCCAAAAAGTGGACACTCACCAGCTCAGCCAGTGACAGCGCTGAGCTGCTCACTGCTGGCGTTTTTCAACCAGCGCAATCACAAGAAGCGTCGGGCCATGGACCTCACCACACTGCCGTCTCTGATTGCGTTTCTGCAGCGTAAGTTGTTATCACTGTGATGGTTTGCTTTTTCAAAGCTGGCAGTCCTTATAAGTGTGAGGTTGTCTTCTTGACTTCTGACTACTGACTGCAATGTTGCGATGTTCTATGACAGAATACGAAAGCGAGCTCCCTCACGACCCTGCAAGCCATTCAGATGCGCAACCGGAACACGCGCAGCAGCACAGACACAAGAGGCACACGCAGCGGAGTATTCGAAAGCAGTCAAAAGCAGGGAAACTGTGATGCTGATCATAGACTATTTACTGTATACGCCAATTCGCAACCCTCTCCCACACCTTCTCATCATACAAGAGGCGCTCTATTAAACTATCAGCATTCCTACACTCTCAATCAATATCCAAGTTCTGCGTGTCTGAACAGTGGCTGCGTGTTTCTATCTATCTATTTACAAATGCATATCGTATACTAAACATATTCTAAGCTCGTGTGAGTACACAAAGGCGGATCTGCGAGCGGTTGTCGTACGGAAACATCTGCGTCCCCATTGTCGCGAGCGAAGCAGTCGTGATATCCTCGTACGCGATCACGAAGGCCTTGAGCTGATCTAGGAACGCCTGGAATGTCTTCTGGTTGCGGATCGTCGAGGCAAAAATGGCTTTCCGCTCTGACGATGAACCCAGAAAGACCTGGAGCACGCGCACCAGTGATGGAAAGCTCGCGATGTCGTAGACGCAGTCACCCGCCAGCAAGATATCTGGGCGGAGCTCTTCTTCGCCATCCGCATTCTCCTCGCTCGGGTCCCAGGTATCCCAGTCCAGCGTGAGAACGTCCACTGGACACTGGAAGTGCGGCGTGTTGATCTCGGCATTGTACCGCAGGTTCTGCATCACGCTCGAGCCGTAGTCGCTCAGCAGTACGTGCTTGGGCTTGGCGACCCCGGCGAGCACGAGTCCCGAGAAGCCCACCCCGGCGCCGAGCTCCAGCACCGTCTGGTTCGTGAACATGTCCGGGTGGGTGATGATGTACTCGGCGAGGTACCACCCGGCCTCCCAGATCTTCATGCCGACCTCGTTGAACACCGAGGCGACGCGGCACGTGACCACGAGCCCCTGTGAGTTCTCACACTGAGCAGATGTGGTGGCGATCGTGGTTGGGATCGTGAATGACACGTGGTGCAGATCCTCTGCGCTGAGCACCGTCTGGCCCAGTCGCCCGTGCACTACGAACCCCAGGAGCTCCGCGACCAGCTCGTCGTGGGCTTCAGCACTGACATTCTCAATCTCTGTAACAGTCATCCGAAAACACGTCACAATAGAGTGAGTCGAGATGGATCTAGTGACGCATCAGACGCTATGCAAACACACCAGGCGATTGCTTGGACAACACTGATAGACACACACACACAGTACAATATAACCACGCATTTGCAACCCTACCGCTCATGTAGCTCTTGAGAAAGCGATAGACGTACGATTTGTGCGGCGGGAACTTGTCGCACACGGAGTCACGCACCACACTCTTCAGGATCGTCTCCTGCACCCCACATACACCAAAACACATTGTAGCATTCATAGGCAAAGCATGAGTCGTTCCACCATCCATTCAATCGTTCAAATGCTCGCGCGTTGTTCGTGCCTGGACAGTGAGCGAGCTCCAGTGCTCGTCCTCTCCTTCGCCGACAAAGTGCTGCTTCATGAACGCAACCACGTCCTTCACAGGCACCATCGCGCGGTACGCCTCCAGCATCTGCTGCAGTGGTGCAGCGCCGTTCGCATTCACGTCGCCATTCGTCATCTCCACCATTGCCCTTTTTGCTTTTGCTTGTTGAGAGCTTTTTGAGTTGCATTCACATCATTCATCATTCCAAACTGTTTCGCCACGCAAATATAGGTCACATCCTGATTCCAGTTGCTTCGCCACACTAACTTAGGCTTGCGCACTGTACCAGACTACTTCACCACACTAATTGAAATCATATCCTGATTTCAAACTCGATTTCAACCAAAGCAAATCCTTCAGTTTCTCGGATTTGGCCGAATTTAAGGTGGTAGGCGCTCATTTGTAGTCTCTTGTTCAGAATGCCAACAGCCGTTCGAGCAATCGCAATTGATCGAGCATCTTGGCATTGGCTACGAGCAGCTGAAGCAAGCCAAGAGCTCTTCTATCGTTGTCTGTCTGTCTATCGCCCTTCGTCAGCGACCATGATCGAATGCACCAACTGCGGCGCTCAGGGCGAGGCGAACTTCAGCACCAACTACTTCGGCGAGCTCGTGTGCGAGCTCTGCGGCACGCAGAGCTTCTTGCAGTCGCGCAATGAGACGCAGGACATGGAGGACACGAACCTCGACATCACCAAGGCGTCCACAATGAAGCGCAACCACAAGCGTAAGACGAAGAGCGGGAGCAGGAGTAGGAAGCACTACGACGATGATGACGTCGCGGGCGTCGGCATCCGCGGCCGCGACTCGCTCGGACGCCGCAAGAAGCCGCGGAGACGCAACAACACGACGCTGCTCGACTGCCTGCGTGCCACACAGACGATCCTCGACTACCAGGCGCACTCGCTCATCCAGCTCGGCGGCTTTCCCGACGAATTCGCGAACGTGGTACAGCAGATCTGGTTTTTGTTCCTCGAGACGTGGGAGCTCAAGAGCTCCAAGCCGCTGCTGCGCTGCTTCACCGAGTTCTATGTGACGCGTGACGCAGAGGACAAGGCCATGGACCCAGCGCTGACGGCGCAGCTGCTCGAGCAGTGGGACGCCGACCGCACCATCGAGACCGCGCAGGAGGCGGAGCGTGCGGCGGTGATCGCAGCGGCAGAGGCGAATGACGGTGAAGAAGAGCAGGGCGGTGAGGATGATGACGGTGGTGACGATGACGATGTCGAGTCAGAGGAAGACGAAGAGGAAGACGAAGGCCCCTCGTCGTCCATGCGGAAGAAGAAGAAGAAGAGCAAGAAAACGAGGCCTCGTGTAAAGAAGCAGCTCAAGACGAAGAAGGAGCCGCGCACCAAGCCCGGCAAATCGAAAAAGCGAGGGCTGCAGCACCACAGCGCCACGCTCGACCGGTTCCAGATCATGGACCTGGTCGGCATGCTCGTGCTTGCCACGCGCGTCCTGAATCTGGGCGTGCTGCCGAGCGACTTTGCGTACTGGATCTTTACGGGACAGCTGCCGTTCCACAACCTGCTGGGCATCTGCACACTCGAGCTGCAGTTCGCAGTCGCGGACGTCTCGCTCTTCTTTGAAGCGGCGGTCGCGGGCAACAACCGCGTGAGTGCGGCGCGTGTCGCGTATCACGCGCACTACCTGCAGCACCACCTCGACCTCAAGCTGCCGCCACTGAACGTGCCGCTCGTCGCGTACAATATGTGCGCGAACCTGGGCTTTCCCCCGCAGGTGTTTCGCCATTTCCAGTGGGTCAGCGCGAACTTTAACGTCAAGGGCAAGATGCCAGAGCAGCCACTGCTGCGTGAAGCCCAAGGAAGTAAAGAAGAAGAAGAAGAAGAAGAAGAAGAGCGCATGGCGGAGACCTCGGTGGGCATAGTCGCGAACCTCGCGGTCGCCGTGCGCCTGTGCGCAAACTGGCATGAGTGGATTTACGAGCGCGTGCTGCGACGTGACCACCACGTGGCACAGTACCGGCTCCTGGAAGCGCGCCGCATGCCTCGCCGCGAGCTTAATGACTTTGTGGACGTCTGCGAGAACGCGCTGGTCGGCGTCGATCGCGCCAACATCCCGCCGGGGTTCCAGAGCCACGTGTACGACCTGCGCGGCAAGTACAGTGAGCTGAGCCAGGACCAGAGCCAAGGGAATGGTGGTCCAGTTGATAATGCGCTTCGTGCGTACCCAGCGCTCTACGTCAACGGTATCTGCGACGAGCGTGATGACGAGATCGAGGAGCGAATCGCGTTCATCAAGCAGATGATGAAGGAGCAGAACGAACGCGGCAGCAAAGAGCTAGAGGATGAAGCGAACGGTCATGAGGACGACGATGTGTTCTTCTACCCTCACTACGCGACCAAAGAGCTGCATCGCACGGTGCACGCGGCGTTTGAGAACGTGCTCGACATGCTCTGTGAGTACGTGGACGTGCCGATGGGGACCGTGATCCAACTCATCCAGAAAATTGACCGACAGGTGAAGGTCGCATGCAAGGCGCTGGAGCGGAATGTTGTGCTGGTCGGGTCTTCTCCTCCTACGCCAAGAGACGCCATGGAGTCAATCTCGCCTTGAAAGGTCGCGGCGTGTCTGTCTGCTTGAAGTGCTTTGCAATCAGCTCACTAGCTCATTTAAGGTTATCAAGAAAGACGACTACAAGCGAAGCGCTGGGCCTTACCTGCTCTTGCCTGCAAATCCGGATCCAACATGGTGCAACGATATAAAGATGTAGACTGTCTTTGCTCTGCTGCTGTTGTTGTTGCTGCTGCTGTCTGAACTGTATGAGCTGTGCGTTGATGGATGGATCTGGATGTCGAACCGAATAGACCACGTGTGCACAAGCCATCAAAGCATGGGTGCGTCCTGCGTTTGCAAACATACGCATTCGCGCCCTGGAGCAGTTCTGACAACACATGACCCACCTCCTGGTCTTGTTTCGACTGCTGTAGGAAGCCAAGAACAACGTGTCGGGGGAAGAAGCGCCTGTGATCAAACTCTATTGCCAGATGCCGCCGATTGCCAAGCTCGACAACTCGCTCAACACACTGAAGAACTGCGAGTACGTCTATCGAAGCTCTTGTGCTTGTTGGTTGGGTTTCGTCTCACTGAGTCTTTTTCTTTGCTTCACTCTGCTGGTGCAATCTTTCTAGACACCTGTCACTGTCCACGAACTGTATCGACCGTCTCATTCCGCTCTCGGGCATGAAGAAGCTGCGTATTCTCTCACTCGGCCGCAACCAGATTAAGAAGATCGAGAAGCTCGACGACGTCTCGGACACGCTGGAGGAGCTCTGGATCTCCTACAACGTGATCGCAACGCTCGACGGACTCTCGGGGCTCACCAATCTCACCACGCTGTACTTGTCCAACAACCTCATCAAAAGCTGGGACGAGCTCGATAAGCTCGCGAACTTACCCAAGTTGCGCGACGTGCTCTTTGTGGGCAATCCAATCTATGAGAACATGTCGAAAGAAGAGCAGCGGCTGAACGTGCTCAAGCGTATCCCGAAAGTCGCCAAGATTGACGGCGACATGGTGAAGCAGACCGAGCGCGATGCTGCAATGGGGCAATAAGCGGAGGTACGTGCGTAACTTCTACCAACTGCACACTGTAGACAAATAAATACTAGTTCTCGCTCACTTCTTGCGTATTGGAACGGACACGTTTATTTTCCATCGTTTTCTAGTTGCTGGGATTCTTTTTCTCTTGGTCGTCTTGATCGGCATTGTCGTCATCTTCATTATATTGAGGAGATTTGCTACCATGGGTGATGCCACAAACAAAACGACCGACACACGAGGTATCATCATTACTTGACGCTGCTTTACTGCTTACCCTTCAGGAATTGCAGAACGTAGCTGAAATCCTTGTCGCCAACACCCGCACCCATCATCAAGTTGTAGATCTGGTGGGTGTTGAAAGTTAGCGGCATGGAGGCTCCAGCGAGCTTAGCGCAGTCCACAGCGAGTCCCAAGTCCTTGTGAGTCAACTTGGTAGCGAATCCGCCCTTGTAGTCGTTCGAGGACGGCACGTTTTCCATCAGACCTGGGTATGGGTTGTACACAGTGGAAGACCAGCACTGCGACGTGGAGGTGTTCATGATTCTGTACAGATTGTAGTTCACAAGTTGCAAGAGTTAGTGATGGATTGACTGAACCAACTACGAAGAAAGCGAGCGCGAATGCATGAACCGTGGACGTACCCCATGAGCACCTTCGGGTCAATGCCGAGCTTCTCGCCGAGGTTCATCGCTTCCGCAACCGAGGTCATCTGAATAGCGAGCGCCAAGTTGTTGCAGATCTTGGCGACCTGACCGGTAGCTGTACGTTATCATACCATCACAAACAGAAAACGTCAGTCTACACACAGCATATCGCCATCAAGAACAAAGAATCAAGCCAAAACATACAGCTTCCACCGCAGTGTACGATGTTCTTTCCCATGCCGAGCAGCACTGGCTTGACCTTCTCGTACTCGGACAATTCGCCGCCGACCATGAACGTCAGTGTTCCGTTCTCCGCGCCGACGACACCACCCGAGACTGGCGCGTCAACGAAAGTTGCGCCGCGCGTGTGAAGCTCGGTCGAGAGCTTCTTGGTGAAGATCGGGTCGATCGTGCTCGAGTCGATGAGCACGTGCTCCTTGCGCAGCGCTTCGTGGACGCCGTTCTCGCCCAAGTAGACGTGCTCGACGATCGCGGTGGACGGCAGCATCGTGACGATCGTGTCACAGAGCTCGGCGACCTCGCGCGGCGTCTTAGCGACGATCGAGCCCTGGTCGGCGTGCGGCTTGGTGTTGTGCGGATCCACGTCACAGACCACGACGTTGTGGCCGTTCTTGCGCAGGTTGTTGGCCATGTGGCCGCCCATCTGACCGAGGCCGACGACGCCCACGTGTTTCTTCGTGGCTGCGGTCGCCAGCGAGCGGCGCGTGGTCATGGAGAGCGCCTTGGCGGCAGCAGGAGCGCGCGAGAAGAGCATGGTGACAGAGCAACGAGCAGCAAATGGGTGAGTCGTGCGTAGAGAGGCGCTTTGCAAAATGCGGGCTCGATGTCTGAGGTCTGAGGCGCGCGCGCGTGTGTGCGCGCGTCGACCTGCGGCGGCGGATTGCGGGCGGGCTTGGACGCGCACAACTTCAAGTGAATCAGGCACGTTCCTTTTCTGAGGTGGGTGGATGGGTGCGTCGTCTAAACTTGGGAAGTGAAGGCTCCTCAATTGACCTCGATGTAGTTTACTGGATATAATATCATGGAGGAGGACAGCGAAAGTAAGCTACGAGATGGTTTATGAGAAAACAGAATTTGTAGAACAAAATCTATTTTTGACTATGTAGTTTCTGTATTCGAATTATAAACAGTAAAGTACATGTTTTATACATGATCATCAGCGCGCGATGTAAGTTTCCGGTACTTGCGTGTCAAGAGAGGGCGCATGTGTCGCTTCAAGTTCAACGCCTGAAGCTGTATTTACGCGTCTGGGTTTTGTTTTTACGAATTGCCACCTTCAAGCGACATCGCAAAACTGCAGTTTTTACAAATCACCTTTGTACAACATTCGATGGCAACCTCAGTGAAGCCAGTAATGACATCCAGCTTTAGTCCTCCATTTGTTTGCCCATGAGGATTGCATCGTGACATCACCTCGCAGATATCACTTTCATACCACCAAGTACACAAAATCAACAGACATGGAACAGTATGTACATGATGAGCATCTCCATTCTCCAATCCCCTAGTTGTTCAACCAACGGAGCAAGCAAGCGTCTCTGCCTTTCGTCCGTTCTGCTCGGCCCTCTCTCTTCTTTCTAGCGACCATCTCACTCATCCCGTCCCCACACTCCAAGCATCATGCTGGTTGTCGCCGGCAGTCGTTGTATCACTAGTAATAGCCGATAGATTGGTTAGTTGATCACGTCGACAAGGAAATCGAAGATGTCGGTGTTTCTAATCGCTGTCTGGATGTCTTCTTTCTGGAGCGTTCGCCGCTTGTTCTTCTCCGAGTACCCCCACGACCGGAGCGTCAGCTCCAGAATGAACATCTCGCACGCCTTGGCGAATAGCACGGGCGCCTCAGCACTGATCATTCGTACGTCTTCATCCGACTTCATGATGCGCTTGATTCGCGCCAGCGGCAAGTCGTTGTGGTTCTTGAAGTCTGTCGATTAACAAATGGGAATGAATGGTACCAAAGCACACGCAATCGAAGTCAATATACGATTCGAGTCACGTGAACGACGAAGACAGCCTATTGCCAATGCGATATTGACACACACCTTGCTCACTGCCCACTTCCAATTGCTCCATCTATGCAAGCGCAAACAAACAAGCGCGGAGCGTCGCGACCAGGACGTCAGTACCAATGCCAATAACAATAACAACAGCACACGCAATGACAATCAGTGTTTCGCTTCGCATCCATACACGCACACACTGCTACCATAACATTTACGCACCTCGAGTAGCTGCTTGGCCCAGAACGACTTGAGCTGCTGCTCCATTTGGAGCTGGTGCTGGGCCTGCTCGGCCTCGGTGAGCTCCACTACCTGCCCCTCCATGAGGTCGTTGTCACGCATATCCGACATCGCGCCTGCTTGTCTTCTTCTTTATACCGATGGTGACTGCTGCTGTTGCTGCTGCTACTGCTGTTGTTGCTTTCTTTCACTTTAACCGCGGGCAAATCTTGTCACGCGAACAAGAAAGAGGAGGGGAAAAAGTAGAACGAAAATGCTCTTGCTGCTTCGGTCGGCGCTCGCTCTACGGACACACGCGTCTGAAGCAGAAAGATGAATAGACACACATATAGAGCGTTAGAACGCACATATACACCACGGGGGCATACACACACACAGATACTCGCAGACAACGCGTACAGGGCGACGTGCTGCCTCTTCGAGGTTGCCGACACAATCTCATACTCACTCTCTGTTGCGTCTGTTGTTGTTTTCTGTATGTGAGTCTGTTTTTTGCTTTTGTATTGGGCGTTTCTTCAAAAACAGAGAGGAATACCGTACTTGACAGAATAGTTATGTGCGTTTGTGCGGGTATACAATCATTTTCAAAAGGGTATTTTTGTTTTGGGCAAAACCATAATTGTACAGCTAACTTGGTTTTACTATCGAACATATAAATCCTGGGAGGCAGCCCAGTTCCATCTCAATAGTAAAACCAAGTCAAGAGCGTACTTACGGTTTTAGAAGAGTGTATAATTTGTCAGTCCGGCGATACTTTAGTGCCAGCAATTTAATACCATTGGCACACAGTGGTACTAAAGTAGCAAAAGCTCCTGCTTCTCTTGCTGCAGTTTGCTCTGTTGTTTATTCACGGTACAGCATGACAGCACGACACCAGAAGAGATAAGCGCGGGACCCCGCGTGAGTGAGAGCAAGCGTAAGAAGACCGGCCAAGAGCAGCGAATTACGTACCAGCATCACAGAGCGCATCAGCAGCAGCTGCTGCTGCTTCGCCTCGATCGTCGGTGAGCGCTGCGTCGTTGGCGAGACCACCCCAGCGGCTGATTGGTGGTGATATGTGAATGGCGATCGATGCCGATTCGAGGTCGTTGGTGAGCTTGACGAGCGCGCTGGCGAATGCAGACTCCTCCCACATTTGCCGCTGTTGCTATTGTGGTTACCAATACCGGTGGTAGTGCTGCATTTTGAAGCACTGACGATGAGCTCCAGCTGCGCGATGCTGGCGCTGTGAGCGGTGGCGTCGCCGCTCTCCCAGGGACTGCAGTCGCTGTCATCCTGTAGAGCCAGCACCAGCGTCTCGGAGCTGTGAGCCTGCTGTTGTTGCTGTTGTGATGACTTCCTTTGCTTTCTCGTGTGTCCGCTGCAAGCGCGCGGCTGTTTCCTGTTGGCGCTGGCGCTGCTCTGTCTCGCCGAAGAAGACTGTGGGGGTCTGGAGCTGCTGGTACTCTGGTTGGTATGCGATGCGTGGCTGAGTGACGTGGTGCTTTGATGCCGATGGTGCTGCTGGTGTCTTGAGTCGCTGCTGAGCTGGTTGTACTGCTGATAGTTATCAGTGCCATCCATTTCTAGCGGTGGAGGCGTCGACATTGCGATCGTGAAGTGGACCGACGTGTCGATCACGACGCGATTCACGGGACTCGTGGACGTCACGAGGATGCTGACGCAGTGGCTGTAGAGCTGGTGGAGAAGGAAGAACGCAACAAACCCAAGTCATCAGTCCTAGTCAAGAACCGAGTGTAACGACACCCTGCCAAAGACTCAGCAACACCCAGAGACACTTACGTCACGTGGCTTGGACACGTGACTGAAGAACTGAATGGGATCGAACAAACGGCTCGGATTGTTATTACAACTACTTGGAGTGTTGAAGAGCAAACAGTTATCCGCGTCGACCTAGAATTTGCATGCAGTTCAACAGAGGTTGAGTCCACGGTGTCAAGACAAACAGATTTCCAGATTCAGCAGGGCAATACGCACACAGAGCTCGTCGAGTACAACGGATGGCTGTGGATGAGCGGAGAGATCCGTGAAGATGGCGCGGAATCGCCATGTTGACAGCGATTCGGGATGCTCGAGGCGCAATTCCAAGTAATAGAATGATGGATCATCGATGTTGACGGCCTGCTGCTGCTGCTGCTGCTGCTGAGCTTGCGACTGCGGTGATTGACCACCACCGTCATCATCACCACCACGAAGGAGATCACTTACTGTATCACCAGTGTGCACACTGCTCTCTGGTCTGCTGGGGCCACTCTGGCTCCTTCCAGTGCTGTCGAGTTGTTCGAAGTGGTGCGTATCGGAGTTACCACCACCCACAGGGCTGAAATTGCTATCTTCTTTCCGGTTCTTCACAGAAATTTTCGACGGCGCGAACCAGTTCTTCACTTCTCGCCGACTCCCGTGGGCTCGAGCATCTGCAGATTGGCAATGAACTCGTGCTCGCTGACGTGCGCTTTGGGGTTTCGAGTGTTGCGGCGCTGGTTGGACCTCAGTAGAAGTGTGTTCGCGGCTTTCTGCTTCGTCTTCGTCGCTCAGAATGTCTACATGTGCATGCAATGGGGACCACAAGATCAACACGACCATGCGAGTGTTTGAGATCGTCAAGGACAATCTCCAGAGGATCGAAGAGAGGCGTCTGTCTGCAGTTCCATACCTGGTTTCTTGTGAAGAATATGGTGGACAGGTCTTGCTGGGTCGTGGACGTGGACTACAAATGCTTCATCTTCGCCATGCTCACCGAGAAGTCTCGACTTGAACGGCTGTCCATCACCAGGAAATCCAAGGACCGAGTCTATCAAGTCAAGCATCGGAGGCGAACAAGATCAACTGTAGTCCTACGTACTTCGTGCAGTTTGAGGGTGGAGCCTGTTCGCTTCGGGTTCCCGTCGCATCGACTTGTCGTGCCTTCAATCTCCTGCTCACCCATCCATCCAAAGCAACTGTGAAGATCCACATCCAATCAAAGAAGACAAGAGCAGAGCAAAGAGCAACACCGTCGGCATCGTACATTCCAAGTGTCTTCGAGGATTTGCTCTGCGCGCTGCTGCTTCGGATCGACCCATATGCGCTCAACCACCGGTCGTTTCGAGTTGTTGCTGCCTGACGGTGGTCGAATTTGTTGTTGTCGTCGGATGCTCCTGGTACTGTCTGGTCGAGATGGTGGTCGCTTCTCGTGGAGCTCACTCTGCTGTTGGTGGTGCTGATGCTGCTCGTCTTGGTTGGAGATACTGGCTTTCGGTGCTGGAGTGAGGTTGTTCGCCTTCAAGTTTGCGTGGGTTTTGACTCCACTCATCTTGGAAGCGACGGGGTTGACGCGGTGTGTGTATACGAGCTGACGCAGTTGATCGGACGACGCGACTTTCGGGTGGTGGGTCGACGCTTTGTTCAGCAGCATGATTGTGTGATCCAGCTGCTGGAACTTCGCCTCGATGATGCTGGATGACATGGTTGCATCCGAGGCAACTAACTCCCGATAGCAAGCGGCATCACCAAAGTACAAGGTACAAGGTGCAAGCAGGTAGTCAGTGTCGCTCACGCTTGGAAGCAGATCAGCGTTCAGTGCTGGAAGGAAGTGGAACAGCATGGAAATAGCCGCCAGCTCCTCAAAATAGGCGCATTCAATGCTCAATCGCCCATTTTTACCAGAAACACGACATCCAAATTTGCAGCTCGAAGATCCTTGGAAATCTGCGAATACCCGATGGTGGGTGCATGAATATTGATGTGTCCTCCAAGCATCACAAGCCAGCTAGAGGTGAATCGTCATCGGAAACAATCAGCGATCGCCAACAAGCGCTCGGTAGATTGTGGTCACGTTTCGTCGACACAACTCAAGATTCAAGACTCTTGTGAGTGCTGTTGGAAGTCAAAATGCAGTTGGTATGAACTCTCAACTCTGTAGTCCGAGCAAGAACTGCCGAGCCATACTCGTCGTGCGTTCCTACCGTCATTAACAATCGAGAAGTCCATTGGCGTTCATAATCTCATGAGTGTTGACTTGACTCGCGATTTATCGACTTCAATGCCTCGGTTCCCTCCCAGTGACAGCCCCTACACGTCGAGTATAATGGTGATCGTACGTTGGAACGAGTTCTCAAATAGTTAACGAGCGCGCACACTTCGCTCGAAGTATCGTGCTCGTGTCGGCGAGCGAGCGTCCACCAGACAAGGTTTACTGGCTGCCACTGTTACTGCGAAAGAAGTACGTTCTACGTATTGGAGGTCGAGCGCGAGACAAAACAGGCGATGATCGGGAAAATCGACTGCACGGACATTGGCAACTACATTGATGGAATTGTGCCCATGATGAGTGTGCGGCGCGGAGTCAAGATTCCCGAGCTCGGATGCGAGATCAACCGTCTAAAGCCCGACCTGAACGACACATTCATGCTCATCGCGTTCTTGCACCAGCTAAGCGCGTTCCGGTTGTCAACCGATTCGGAAGACGGTACACATGCAGTCCTCTCTGCCAGCGAGGCGCCAACTTAAGCGACGCTCTTTCTCCATCATATTAATGGCTTGGACGACAGATTTGCGCACCGCCAGCGAGGTACCACGAGGGCGTGTCATCACCGCGGACCTTTCGAGAACACAACATCGATGGTTCTGCCCGAAACCGAAACCAAGATCCTGATCCCGATCCATGTATACTTCATTAGCTTGTTCTCAAATGGACAACAAATGAATGAAACTCCACGTAGACAAGCAGCAGGCTTGACTCAACCAACAAGATTGCACCAGAAAGAGAGAGCTACGGTGTGCCCATGGATTTTCGCAGGCATCTAATTTATGTCCCGCCTCGCGAATGCTTTGCCCTCGGCCAATTTGGACCATTTTCGCTTTCCTTCGGTCTCTATGGTTGTCATACACCAGACCTCTTCTCCTGCTTCAACTTTGATCTTCAACGAACAAGCACTTCAGCACTCCAACATATGTAGGAGAGCTCGAGTGCTTGATCATTGTAGATCAAAGATAACGCTGGCGTCTGTGTGGCACCGACCGCTACGAGAAGCGAACATAGAGTTGGTGCAACGACCGAGCGTTCGAACTATGGAGTTTTCGCGCACAGTTTGTGTCGTGTCGCCTCATCCGATAGGTGAGGCAGCGTTGAAGAACCTGCTGCACAAGTTCAGTGCCAGTGCGACATCCTACAAATGAGGTGAAGCGTGTGAGCACACCTCCACTCTATGGAGGTAGTAGTAGCGCATGATGATTCTCCTTGCGTTGTATTCGTGTTTATCAATGCGGCCTGTGGGGTTGTGACGGCCCAAATTTTCTGGTGCGAGAGGTGGTCTGCCCTGTTCTCTGCTGTTTGGACGCATCAGACGACATACAGACAGACACATAGGCGGGCGCTCTGCGCCATAAACGATTAACATTAATCTACCAGACGATGCGTTTCGGCACTTTTGCTATGCAAGCAAACAGCTCCAAGCATACATGATGCATGCCAGAGTTGGATGGCTCCTCTCCGTGGGCAACGATGCGCTTCTAGCCGAATCACGCTCGAACAAGGCGCGACGGTCTCGGCAGGTGCGCTGAAGTGATTTGGTTGTAAACAGTGGGATGATGCGTCCCACTGCTGGACATTGATACACGCGACGCTGGTCGTAAACAGTGGGATCTGGGGCGCCACCTGTCACTTCGAATTCATCAAAGTCTGTACTTTGACAGCCGAATTCTGAACTGAGATCCAAACCCATGGGAGACTTGACAATCTCCAAACTTCAAGTTGTCTAGCTCTCTAGCTCCTCATATTGGGATAGATGCTTATCTTTAAGGTATATGCATCCAAGGAATTTCCGCATCAAATGCTCATATGACGCACGGATGTGAAGCTAATGCTGCCTTGGTCGTCGACACAGCTGAGCTGCAGCTGCAGCTACTGCTGATTGGAGAGCGTTGATGCACTGTTCAGTACTCTATATATTCTTCAGAAACCCCAGCTACTTCTGTACTTTGCTTTTAACGAATCGTCTCAAGGGTGCAACATTGACACATTCAGAAGCCTTTGCTGGCGGCCTGTTTGGACGGGAAAGACCACCATCTTGTCATGTTTTGACAGCCACGTTGACAGAAGCTCCGGTGACTTTGAGAGGGTACATGCCAACATGTTGTTATTTCCATTGTGCTTACAAAAGGATCTGATCCTATCAGGTCAGTCAAAGAGCCGAGACATGACGGTGCCGCACGCTGTAGTAGCAGCACCACCGTACGCGCCGATTATGTCGGCGTTCCAGTGACTAGCAAGGCACCATTAGAGATTGCCTTCCGGTGCTGATAGGGAATTATGATTATCTTGGTGACGCACATCGTCAAAGCTTGCTCTTTCCCCCAAAACCCTGGGAGGTGACGCCCCGCTCCACGTGGAGCGTAAACCAACTTGAACTTTGTCTTATCACGGCCTGGCTCTTGCCCAAACAGGGAACCCAACCTACATAAACATAATTGTGTGCCTCTTTTTCCCTCTTCTTTGGTATAGAACTGCAACCTAGCCCAGGAACGCGAAGCGATAACAGCAGACTCACTCTCGCAGACGAGAATTAGCATGAGTCCACATTGTTTCTCAACACCGCAGATGGCACCGCGGGCAAACAGAACATCGCGACGATACTGTGATTCAGATACAGGCAGCAGCAACTGGTGCTGGTGGCATGAACTGTCCACAGCTAATACCCGCACCAACGCGCGATTCTGTGGCAAAAGGGAACTCACTTCCCAACTTGCCCCTTCGAGCACAATCGTCCTCTCCTCGCTCACCCAGAGCAGCAGCACT